>JAHXMU010000117.1:766774-802927 GCA_019455685.1 Philornis downsi | reverse complement strand
ATTTTCTATAGAAAATTGATCGCAACGGAATTTTCTATAGAAAATTTGTCGCAACGTCATTTTCTATAGAAAATTGATCGCAACGTCATTTTCTATAGAAAATTGATCGCAACGGAATTTTCTATAGAAAATTGATCGCAACGTCATTTTCTATAGAAAATTGATCGCAACGTCATTTTCTATAGAAAATTGATCGCAACGTCATTTTCTATAGAAAATTGATCGCAACGTCATTTTCTATAGAAAATTAATCGCAACGTCATTTTCTATAGAAAATTGGTCGCAACGTCATTTTCTGTAGTAAACTGTATCGGAAGAATTGTTTCGATTGAGTTTTGAATTGGAAATTGTTTCAACAGAAAATTGTGTCTACGAGGAACTACCTACATATCAATAGAGAACAGTTTCAAGAAAAGATTGTTTAAATAATCTGGTATATTGTTTACATGATTTATGAGATAGCGAACACTTGATAGCTTTAAATTACAAATAAAAAACCATTTCAATTCTCAATGGGACTTCCTAAAACGGCTAACGGAAGAGTGTAGAATTATAGATTTGAGTCTCATCTGGAAATCTTTCTATAAACACAGAATGCACGCATTAAACCATTTTCGTTTTATTTCAGTTCTAAAATGTGTATAGCAAACCATTAGTAGTACATCTGTCGGGCAATTACTTGCGGGTATCAACTGTGCTTCATAAACCATATCGAAAAGAAAGTAAATTACTGTGTAACACTTCAAATTGGGTAAAAGCTCTGAAGTAGAGGACCCTGTAATGTTATTGGAGCATTCGAAGCATTTAAAAAACCATTTCATGACTTTATGTTCATGTTAATTAACATCATCTTTTGGAGTTAACAATAAATTTGGCATATAAACTGTGGGAAAACAATAAAAAAATGGTTACGATTTGCGGGAATACTTCAGCTACATTTTATTACAAAAATATAACCGGACAAAATTGATATCCTGGTGTGATGCCTAGTAGAGCTAGAAAGTAGGGATCATTATAAAAAAGAAAATAACTACCATTTTTTGGATTTTTTTTTTAACTTTTATTTCAACTTAAGTTTGTCCATTCTTTCTTTTTACGTTCATTTCACGTCAATTGGGAAAATTGCATTCGATTTCCATTTTCTTAGACATTGATTGGTATTGCAATGGGCTACAAACATAAAATTATTTTGGTGAAACGTGGCAGAATGTAAAAGAGTAGCAGAGTTTAAACGAGGCCGTACGAGCTGCCAAAATGAACATTACGATGTTCAATACTCAACCAATTGAGGTGTCCACGTCAGACACGGTTAAGAAAATCCATACAATGGTATTGGATGATTGTCGGTTAAAGGTGCGTGAACTAGCTAAAATGATAGGTATTTTAAAAGGTGCTACACATCGTATATTGACCGAAGATTTGAAGATGGCAAAACTGTCCCCGCTTCTTTTCAATAGAACGAAAACAGCGTGGTGAAGATGTTTTAGTAGAGTGTTTGGCGCTGTTTCATTGCAATAAAGCCGAATATGTGTCCACCACTTCACACCAGAGACAAAAAGGTAATAGTCAAAGCAGTGGACTGAAATGGGAGAGACGAAGACGGTTTTATCTGCAGGCAAGGTCCAGACGTCTTGACCTCGGGATGCGCAATTATTTTTGTTCAATTATTTTTATTGATTACCTTCAGAAATGAATATTAAGGTAATTTATTGCAGCGTTTAGGTGATAAAATTATGGAAAAAAGGCTGCATTTGCCGGAAAAGAAAGCGTGGTTTCATCAACACAATGCTTCAATTCACACATCCACTATTGCGATGTCCATAATATTTGAATCAACATTCGAACAGCTTCACAATACACCTTATTCGCCAGATTTAGTTCTCTCCGACTATTTTCTACTTCCAAAATTGAAAAAAAATGACTCGTTGGTAAAAGATTTGCCAACAATGAAGAGGTGGAGTCTGGGATTGATGGCTGATTTAAGGAGTTTGACAATTCTTACTGTAAACAGAAGAAGCTTTTTGGCTACATTTTGGCTCTTTTATTTCAGAAAAGGCGACAAATTCAAGGAAGTACAGCAGGTAATATGTAACGTGTATTGTTTGGATGCCTTAACAGCACCAATATTGGTGCAAGAAATTCCGTTCTAGAAATTTCAGTTTAACGAGTACTGTTTCTGCTCGTATAATTGCAGAGATGCTGAAAGTATTGCACATGTAATTTTCAAAGTATCGCTATTTGATAAGGCTTGGACTCATTAAAAAGCTCGATATTCGGGTCCCGTACGAGTTGAAGGAAACCCATTTAAGAAAGTTAGTAAGCTCTTGCAAATTATCTTTTTTCTTTGTGTAGTCGGCAAAAAATACTGAAGTTTGGATTGGGAATGATGTCTCATCTAACTTAATGTGACACCTTCAGATTTTCATTTATTCCGGAGATTGCAGAATTTTTTGTATGTAAATTCTTTCAATAGGGATGAAAACCTAAAAGCCGAGTTGCTCCAGCGTTCAGTTGGGAAGCATCAGTAATTCTTTCAATTTTTAATTAAAATGTTGCTTAAAAATGGAATATGGTTATTGCACAAAATGACTCTAATATTGTAGATAAAAATTAATTACTCAATTGTGACCGACCGTCCCGCAGTGATTAGTGTATGCTAACACTTCCAGTGGACGAGTAATCGACGAGTCTTCTAAATGTTTCTAAAACTGTGACGTTCGGAATTGTCGTTGAATTGTTGGTCCCGTTGAATGAGTCTAAAAATAGAATGCGTGTAAGATCACTAAATGTGAGAAGGTGTCCCACATCCCATTCATGAGATGCAAGGTAATTTGTGCATTTTACTCAATTCTTTCAATTTTCAAATTTACCTGGAAAATTCAAAATATATTTTCAATAAAACGACCGAAATTACTTCCTTGTCAGTTCAATAATAGAAGCTGCAGAAATATCGTTTTTGAGCACCCTAAAATTTACTTTGCTTCAATTGCTTTCGCTTAGACAAACAAATTTCTTTACGATTAGTATAGTTCACTGTAGGAAATACTCGAACTGATCAACAACAAATAAAAACTCTTCTATATATATTTAATGAAAACTTTATTTCATGGAACTGATTTAAATGGTGCAGAATATTACTAAAACAGAAAAATATACATAAATAGAAACAGGTCTATTTCTATATACTGAAATATATAGCGAAAATTATTATTTCTAGAGAGTTTGGATGATGTCGTGTTTTCGTCAATAATTCCAGAATCGTCAAAATAAAAAAACAATATAAAACGCAAACGTGTGTAAAACTCAGGAATGTTGTGTTCAATAGCAAAAATTATATCAAATGCAGTTTCCTTTTTATATGTTAGTAAAAGAAAAAATTGCCGGGAAAAAAGAAAAGTTGACCACAAACTAAGTAGACCATGTTCATTAATAACCTCATTTCGAATTTAGAGTTTTTGTATTTTATCGAATTTTTTTTAGACATTTTTAAATAGATGTTATAATGACGTCGTCCAATGCCTTAAAGCTCTCTCCTCATGCCTAACTTGGGTTGATAAATGAATATATTTCCTTAATTTCAAGATTTCAAACATTTTAGTCGTTTTTATGTTTCCTTTATTTATCTCCTAAATGTACGAACTTCGTCAAATCTGGCCAGTTCGCTGCCTACGCTTACAAGTAAATTTTCACAACTATGTGAGAATTTTGTTGTTTATGTAAATTTGTTAAAAAAACTTCCTGGAAGGTCCGACTGAAATTACGTTTTTTTGCTGATTCTAAGCTCCCTTAACATGTTATACACAGGTCTATGTTATAGTGATTTCAGCGATTACGGAACAATTTTTGCGTGCCACTTTATCCAGCTCCCTTAGGAATGTCCTAAAGATGGATTAATTTTTGAATTGGAACAGTCTTTTAGCAAGATATTTGGGATTTTTTGTATTTTTTTCCTATTCTCAGATTTTCATGATACAAAATGTCAAGACTATTCAACTGCACTCATTGCAAATCATGATTTTAAGCAAAAAATACTCTAAAACATACGACAAGATAGAACTGACGACAATGAAGTATCTGTTTTTGCCTCCTTCCGTTTTTAAACAGTGTTATTTGAGTGCTTAATTCTGTAGCATGTATTCGAATCTATTCGAGTATGCATATTTTCATACCAACATCTAGTATTTCCTAACCAATTTGAACACGTTTTTGTGGGTGTAGTAGTTTAAACTCTAAACTTCAGTTTCTTCTTTTTCTTCATATTTCCACAAAAAAATTTCGTGTACGACATAAAAATAAAACTGTGAATAAATACGCATGTTGAGATTTACCAATGTGCTGCTATCCTTTCTTATACTCATCTTCTCAGGTCAGTGCCTCCTGTAATTTATATTTTTCATTGAAATTTCGTATTAAACATTTTCTTTCATATTTCTGACTACGCAACGGAATAAAGAAAAAATTAATGTTCTGCCGAAATCATTCTTAGAACAAAAATGTATAAAAACTCTTACGTAGATTCATATATTTACTTGTGATCGAACAGAATACTCGCACTGCAAACTACAAACTATCCTTTAGAATCCTAGCAAGAAGAGAGCAGTAAACTCAGGGATTAAGATATTAAATAAATTACATGTTTATGATTTTTTTGTGTGTTCCTAATTCGATGAGAACTGGTCTTTGCAAACTTTATGAATTTATTGAACTTTTTTGCCTTTGCACAATAGCAACTCACTGTGTTCCAAGAAGCTATCAACAATTCAAGATTAAAGTAAGAGAAGGGAACGTTTTTTTGTTGGCTAAAAGTTAACAAATAGGAATCAGGTTACGTATAAGCCCTTGGTTATACTCTGGCAACCCTGATCAAATGCAAATGGGTGGATGGAAGTGTTCACGAAAATAAAAACTTTGATGATTTAATATCAGGATCTGATAAGATGAAACTATAGGTTATATTGATGTTACTTGATTCATTTAATTGTTTTGTAATTCTATTATTGGCACTTGATATAATGGCAAAACTTGCTTAAAGTATTCCTCTTTATCCAGGCAAATCCCCTAAGGATGCATCAGTGAAATGTAATTATAGGTTATATTGATGTTACTGCAGGAACTTATTTGATTCCTTTTATTATTATATAATTCTATTATTGGGACTTGACAATATTGATATAATGCCAAAACATGGTTAAAGTATTCCTCGTTATCCAACCAAATCTCTTAAGAGTATATCGGTGGTTAAATTTTTGAAAATTAAGACCTATATTAGCAGCGTAACTAAGTTCCCGCTATTTGCCAAAAGATGGCGTCAGCTGTAAGTGCTAGCCGATTAGACTATAACTTAAACGTCATGAGCCAAGCTTAGGTATATGATTTTCTTTCGATTGTGTGAATATGCATGATTTTGTGCCAAATAATCGTCATATGCGAGAAGTATTGATTTTCTTCCTTAAATCGAAGAAAACTGCGGCTAAAGCTCATCGAGAGCTTCAAAACGCTTACAGAGATACTGCTTTAAACGAAACAATGTGTCTAGATTGGCTTCGTCGTTTTAAAGACGGTGATTTTGATGTTGACGACCGTTTGCGTGAAGGAAAACGATACCTCTTCGAAGACACTGAATTGACTGCATCGCTTGATGGGGATTCGTTCCAAACGCAGGTAAAGTTCGCTTCAGTTATAGGAGTTACCATTTAAGCCATTTCCAAGCGATTGCATGCGTCGAGAATGATTCAAAAGCAAAAAACTTGGGTTCCCTATGATGAGTGACGCCAAGATCGTTGTGCGCCGTTTTTTCGTTTGCGAGCAAATGCTTCAGCGACAAAAAAAAAGAAAAAAAAAAGAAGGGGTTTCTTCATCGTATTGTAACTAGCGATGAGAAATAGATTCATTAGAGCAATCCAAAGAAAAGAAAATCATGTATGCTGCCCGGTCATGCTTCTACGTCGTCGTATTGGCCGAATATTCACGTTGCAAAGGTTATGCATTGTATTTGGCGGGGCCAGTTCTTTGTCATTTATTACGAGCGGCTGAAACCAAGCGAAAGCATCACTGCAGATCAGTATCGACTTCAATATGAGAGGTACAAGAAAGTAATTCTTCAGCATGACAACGCTCGGTCTCACGTGACCAAGTCCGTTAAAAACTACCTGGAGACACTGAAATGGAAAGTCTCACCCCATCCGTCATTTTCTCCAAATATTGCGCCGTCCGATTATCATTTGTTCCGTTCGATGGCACACGGTCTGGATAACCAGCAGTTCCACTCATAGGACGACATCAAAGAATGACTATATTCCTGGATAGCCTCAAAAGATGAACAGCTTTGCCAGAAAGATGGGAAAAAGTAGTAGGTAGCGATGGGCAATACTTCCAACGAATCATTTGTAAACATGTTTTCACAATAAAGTTGCCCCTCTATAAAAAAAAGCGGAGAGAACTTAGTTGCGCACCTAATAAAAGGTGTCCCAACAGGAACGCAAGATTTAAATTTGATGCCGTTCGAAGTGTCATTGTTTGACAGTTGAACAATTGTTATTGTTTGCCAGTAGAAGGTATGAGGTTAGTAAAAATGGAGCGCCACACGAATGAACAACGCATTCTCATTGTGAAATTGTTTTACCAAAATGATGAAAGTTTTGCGGTTACAGTTCGCAACTTGCAATCAATTTGAGGTCACAATAATCCTCCAAAAGAGTCAACTGTAAAGGAATTAATAGATAAATTTGTCTAAACTGGGTGTGTTAGTGATGTAAAGACAACAACGCGCCTTCGACCAGGTCGATCGACCGAAAATGTTGCAGCTGTACGTGATGATGTCGCTCGAACTCCATCCATTTCAATTCGACACCGAACTCACCAAATTGGTGTCTCCAAATCCACTATGCAGCGAATTTTGACGAAAGATTTGCATCTTCATGCATACAAAGTTCAATTGACACAGGAACTGAAGCCAGCTGACCATGGACAGCTAAGGGAGTTCATTAATTGGGTATTGGAGAGACAACATGAAAATGCTGATTTTGCCGATAAAATCGTCTTCAGTGACGAGGCCCATTTCCATCTTGATGGCTTCGCCAATAGGCAGAATTGTCGCATTTGGCGTGAGGAAAATCCTCGAGTGATTCACGAGAAGCAAATGCATCCTCAACTTGTCACTGTGTGGTGTGGATTTTGGGCTGGAGGAATCATTTGACCCTTTTTTTATGAAAAACGCAAACAGTCAATGGTGTTCGGTATCGTGAAATGATAACCAGTTTTTTCGTGCCTAGAATTGAAGAAATGAATGTGGAGGGCATGTGGTTTCAACAAGACGGCGCCACATGTCATACAGCCAGAGAAACAATTCAATTGCTGCATCAGTCATTTAAATCTTGCGTTCTTGTTGGGACACCCTTTATTTGCAACAATAAAGCACAGATATTACATCACCATAATTATGAAGAGTATCTTTATAAAGCTTTTAAATATGATAGGTTTTTTCTCGTAGCTCATCAAGCCGTCGAATCGTTGACTCTCATTGATGTGATGGTGGTTTGCACAGTGATGTCCGGATACAACCATTAATATTTTTTTGTCTTCGGTTGTTGATTCTGTACAGAAATTTATGTAAGCTCTCTGATTATGAGCTGCTCCAGATGTGAATGGAATTTGTTTCGTTTGTTTGCTTTTTTTGCGTCGTAGGTTAAAAGATAACTAATCAATACAATATTGCAGGATCAACATATTTTTTCATTAACCCCTTTTTAGGATAGGCAACTGGAAAAATTTAAGTTATGTCAAATTTGGTGGCACTGAATGATATAAGTCATAAGAAATTTAACCTTACAATGAAAGCAACATGAATGGCGTTGCCTTGACGAAAACTAACATTTCTTCATGCCCGTAATAAATTTGTATGAAGAACAAGTATTTTGATCTCTTTTGTTGGTTAATTCCCGGAATGCATAAGAAATAGTTAATTGACAGGTAATCATAAAGTCAATGTCAGCGATGTGAATACGTAAATGGAATTGGTGCCAAAATCATCTATATAACAGTCTTCAAGGGATAAATGAAGAAATTGAGTCATCGTAATCGATAATCGTTATAACCAAAGCAAACATTTGGAATACATTCCTTTGTTATCAATATGTAAATATAAAATTGTTCAACATTTAATTAAAAACATGTACAAGTTTATGCTTATGAACTTTAGTTTTAGTTAAAAATTAACTGTATATTAACACGTTGCCGCACACTTTTAATTTGACGATTGTGCTCAGAAACACATTTTTTCAATTGTTTATGACTGGCAGATGAAATCGAGTTGTTTGGAAGTGAAAATTATCACATTGGCTACAGTATTTCGAAAAAAAAAACTGTCGACTGCTATAACCGTCATTTTCTCTTCATGCCATTTGTTCTCTCCCCGGCTATGACCGCCGTGACGACTATACGATATTTGCGTTACTAATTTAGAATGATTCCTATGAATAAAAGAAAGTAGATAGATGTGAACTTAACACATGAAAATCAGTTTGAAACAAAATTATCATTTGTAATCTATTTTACTTATGAAATAGTAAAAATGCAATTAATTCAGGAAAAAATTTACATACGAGGACATATAATAAAGCGTTATAAACAATAGAATTCGAAGCATTCCGGACACAATGGTGGTTCAAGCGGACAAGTTTTACATCTATATGACGTTTCCTGCTTTTGACAATTAATATGTTGCTTGAAAATTAACGACAATTGGATGGAGTATGGAATAAGTTTAGTTTAATTTTTCGTACTGCTGTCAAGATACGAGGTGTGTTAAAAAAATACGGTGAATTTTCAAATTTCGCGGGTTACGTACATTCGACTTTGATTATTATTTCGATTATGTTGTTCTCGAAGATATGTTGACAGTTTTATCCATATAGCATGTTTAGTTTGTTTGTGAGAGGCGTAAATAAGACAAGTGTTTTGCGTGTTCGGTGATTTTCTGCTTTCGAAAAAAATGGATTAAAGAAGTTGCATTAAATTTTATGTAAAAAATGGAATTAAGTGCTCAAAAACTTGAAATGTTGACAGTGGCATGTGGTGAGAGTACTCTGAGTCAAAAAAATGTTTACAAGCGGTATATACTTTTCACAGAAGGTCGAGAAGTTGTGAATGACGACGCTCGCTCTGGACGCCCCAGACATCAACAACCGATGAAAATGTTGAGAAAGTGAAGAAAATTGTTATGGAGAATCGTCGACTCACAATTAGAGAAGTTGCTGAGGATGATGAGGCATATCAGTTGGCTCATGCCATGCAATCTTTTCGGAAATTGTGGGCATGAAATTGTTGAATTTTGACCAAAAACAATATCGCAGCATCGCTTAGGAATTTTTGAATGACATCAACGATGATGCAGATTTGCTTAAAAGGGTCATAACTGGTGACGAATCATGGGTATATGGTTATGGTTATGACATCGAAACCAAAGCCTGATCGTCCCAATGGAAGAGTCCACGAGAGCCAAGACCAAAAAAAAACACGCCAAGTACGATCGAAAGTCAAGATTATGCTCACTGTTTTCTTCGATTACCATGGCGTAGTGCATCAGGAGTTCTTACCACAAGTTCGTACGATAAATAAGGAGTATTACCTTAAAGTTAATCGCCGTTTGCGTGAAGCAATACGAAAAAACGCCCGAAATTGTGGAGAAAAAATTCATGGCCTTTGCATCATTAACACACCTCCTAACTCATCTTTGATTGTGAGAGATTATTTGGTCAAAAACAACATCGTTATCATGCCTCAGCCACCGTATTTGGCCCCCTGCGGCTTTTTCCTGTTGCCAAGATTGAAGACATCTATGCAAGGACGACGTTTTGCGATGATTGAGTAGATAAAAACCGAATCGCTGAAAGAGCTCAAGGACATACCACAAGGTAAATATCAGAACTGCTTTGAGGATTGAAAAAAACGCTGGCACAAGTGCATTATATCTGAGGGCGACTACTGTGAAAGAGATAAAATAGTAATTGACGAGTAAATAAATAATATATATATATATATCAACATACCTCGTATCCAGTATAATGTCCATTGAAGTATCGTAGTAGCTGTTCAAAACGGCCACTCGTCATAGTGTACGCAAATATTGGTGAATAGTAAAGAGGATTATCAGCAAACAAGTGTCGAACGGAAGGAGTCTTTTCGATCTTGTAGTAAACAGAGGCCCAATAATTTTAGTAGTTCTTTTTCATTCATTGCAATGAAATTAATATTTGGAGTATTTCTTGCAACAGCGCGTTTGGTTTCAAACAAATCCTTTCCACAGTAATTTGTGCAACTAACAAGTGCCCCAACTGTATTCCTTGAGATTAGGTGATCAAAAATATCTTTCGCACTAGAATACTCAACAACATTCATTTTAACGCCGCATCGTGAAGATATTGATGACCTTGCCGGTGGTGATGGTGCAAGTTGTTCACCAATAGCGACACATAATGAACGGATTGTCGACCATGACGATATTGGCTATGATAACAAAGAGAAATTGAATTTAAAATTTAAAAATTATATAGAATTTAGGTCTTTGTTATTATTTTATAAAGTTGTTCGATTGTGTAGTCCTCAATTTCTTTTTAATTCATTTAATTTTTCACATTCCACTCGTAATAAGCAGCTTCTTATTTCTAAAATAACCACACTCATGGGTCGTGCTTTTGTAGTAAGAGTAGCTCGAATTTACAATTTACTACCAAGCCATTTAAAAAGTTTTAAATTATGTCCTGATTCTTACAAAAGGCACATTCTACAACACTTTCAGACTTTACTGTAAAATTTTGTTTTCAATTAAACTGTGAGCAGCCTTTATTACATACCGATTATCTTATATTTCAAGATTATATTCCGATTAACTTCTAACTTTTGAATTAATCTTTTTTCCATACTTTTTTTTTTTGTCTTTAATGATCATAATTTCATATATTTTTATAAATTTTATATTTAATTTTTATTACATGGTTTTTTTTTACTTATTATATTGAGCAGATTCAATCTAATAGATGACTTGTTGCATATTGTAATTTACTTATGATTGGCCGGAAGGCTTTAAATTACAAGACAGAAATAAATAAATAAATAAATAAATATCGTCATCGTCGATAATCTGCTCATTATATGTGTTTAATGATGAACAACTTCAACCATCGCCAGCAGCCAGGTCATCGATATCCTCAGTGTCTTCACCCTCAGACGACACTATCGAACGCTTCTGCTTCCGATGTTGAGTTGCGAAAAAGTCTGCCTCACTATCGTCGCTAAAAAAATTCAAGACTCTCGTCGCCATCAATGAGATCACAGTCACGTAATATTTTTTTACTCTTTTTTGTGAATTTTTCGCAAAAGTCAATTTTTGCGGTTAAAGTTTTTCCTACACTCACAATGACATCGAAGCAAATATTTTCACTAATTTATGAACAAATAAAATGTAAGATAGTTAGTTAAACGTACAGTTAGTTAGTTAAAAATACTTACAGAATAAATGGTTCCTTTTCGCAGAAACACACTTTTCAACTGCACGAACTGAAATTTACTAAATGTTATCGAACGTTATCGCCGTCGTGAACGACTGTTGTAATGGTTTCGATTAAGAGATTAATCCAGTTTTAATGTCTGGCGGACTGTTGTGATGCAACTTAGTTGAGAGATAGTGGACTGTATATGGGATTGGTTTGGAGTTAATTAATTAAGGGCCAATTTTTACATGCCGGCGAGTAAGTTCTGAGCTAAAAAATTTGCGGTTTCTCAGAGTTGAGAAATTATACAATTAAATTTAACATTTAATATATACAAAAGGAGGGGGAGAGAGAGGGAAAAATGCAAATGAATTAGCGGTGATTCAATATATTTATTAGGTCCGCAACTAAGTTCTTATAAAAATGCAACTTTATTATGAAAGCATATTTACAAATGATTCATTGAAAATACTGCTCATCGCTATGAACTGCCTCTTCCCAGCTTTCTGGCAAAACTCGAATTCGGTCACTGTAAAACTGTTTATCATTTGAGGCTATTCACGAGTCTAGCCATTCCTTGATGTCGTCATACGAGAGAACTTCTGGTCAGCCAGACCGTGTGCCATCGAACGGACAGCGCAATATCTGGAGAATATGGCGGATGGGGTAAGACTTCCCATTTCGGCGTTTCCAGGCAGTTTCAACGGACTTGGCCATGTAAAGAATTTTTCTTTCTTTTTTTCTCAATCTTAAAAAGCTACTGCTGATTATCACCCCCCTCATATAACATCAATTTTTCTTTTTTTAGTCATTCAATTTGACCCGTTAAAAGTGGCAAAAAACAAAAAATTCGTCCTTTCAAGTGAAAAGGGTCTTTGTTAAAAAATTCGCAAGCGCAAAATATATCTTTGCGAAAATATCCTTTTTCCTTTTTATATTTAATCTGTTTTAGTAACATTCGATGTGCGATGACGACCTTAACACTGCTGTTGTTGATTGAGCATTTCAAGATATTTTCACATTCATTCACGGTTGTTTGCACGCAATGAATATTTTCAAGTGGGAAATCCTTGACATTTTTTATAAAATAATATTTGCTACAGATCTAAGTACTATTGATTCCATAAATAGAAGATGGTAGGGAAGATGGATGGTGGTTGGCAAATACAACAAAGGGTATTCAACTCTGTATTCGTATTATTCGCCTCTAAAATGGTTGCGCAGCATAGAGTTCGTATTGATAATAGCGAGTGGCTGTTTTTGATATTTACAAATGTGTGGCTGAATAAGGTGCTTTAGCCAGGGGTCGTAAACTCCAAGTTGCGCATATTAATACTTCAATCATCATAATTTTCGTTAAAGAATATGACAAATATTTAATGTTCAAATGTTAGAGGGTTTTCGGTGAAACAAAGCAACAACATTTAGGAGTCTTATTGAGAAGGTCATATTTCATATTCACTCTGAGGTTACGTAACGATAACGATTAAACTTGCGTGGTTGGGCAATGTTTCATATGATATAGGCAAATTGTATGGTACAATTTAGTATGACATTTGGCTTAAGAGCATAAACTATTTATATCTCATTCAAAGTTTTTTTATTATCCTCAAAATGGATTGCTACCGAAATAATACGCACACGTTAACGAAAACCCCAGTCATCAAAACATTTTTCAAATGCATTTTTTGAAGAAGAATTCAGTTCTCGTAGAATTCAGTTCCTTTATGTCTTTTATCAAGTGAAAACCGGCACCTCGAAGTGGAATTTCAGTTCTCACAAGAAAATGATATCAGTCAGAATCATATCAGGTGAAAACGGGGGTTGTTCGATAATTTTAATTGAATTTTTGGCCAAAAAGTCATTCACAATGATAGCCTTGTGAGATGACTCTTTATTGTGGTTCAAAATTTACGAGTTTTCTTTCCGCAAATCTGTCTTTTTCCGACGAACTTGTTGTCTCAAACCCCAACTAGCATAAAGATAACTTTCTTTATCTAGAGACTGAACTTCTGACAAGAGTTCTAAGTGAACAACACTGCGATAATAAAAGAAAACAGACGACATTGCTTTAACTTTTGAGCGATTTTGACGTGGCGCGTTTTAACGATATTGGTTCGAATTTGACTCTTTATATCACATTTTCAATGACCTTTAATCGTTTGTGTTTTGAAGAAAATTCAAGTCTTTCTCAACTTGTCAAGCGGCAATACATTTCATATGGTACACATCGATTCGTGGGACATGTTTTCAGTTACCATTTCTTTCACTTTATCAATGTTATCAATGTCATTTAATCTTCCATTACAACTCGACCGCTTTTGAATGCACTGTAACACTTCATGAACGTTATTCTGATAAAGCGAATTCAATATTAGCTTTCCGTAACATTTTCAGGTGAACATTTTGAAGTGAAGCTCGAAAATTCTACCAAAATATAGGAAGAACAGGGTATGGAACATGGCTCCCCTCCTATAAGATGCCCAGATCTATGCAGGTGACATAGATATTATTGACCAAAAACTGCAAGATGTCACTGCAGCCTTCTCAAGCATCGAGAAGGAAGCAGCGAAAATGGGTGTGGTGGTAAACGAGGACAAAACAACGTTATTGGTTTCAACGAACAAAGAGTGTACTCGTTTGGGACGCTGTGTGAACGCTGACAACTATAATTTTGAAGTTGTGAAAGTCAATCATCTACGTCGATTCCCTTGTAAACAAAACGAATGATGTCAGCATTGAGATAAAGAGGAGAGTATTGTTTGCTAACAGATGTTACAATGGCGATCCAATGTTAAAGCCCTCTCTCGACAAACAAAAATCCGACTGTACCAGATGTTGGTTCTACCTGTCTTGTTGTATGGCGAAGAATCCTGGGTTATGGCGCAAACGGATGAATCAGTACTGGCAATTTTTGGGAGTACAACACTCCGGAAATTATATGGACCCATCATCGTTAACGGAGAGTGTCGGCGTCGCATGAACAATGAGCTGTATGAGCACGGAAGGTTTTCGACAACGAACTCGATGGGCGGTGCGGAAGAGGGCGACCAAAACTCCGTTGGAAGGACCAGACTTTTGAAATACTATCGAATTTTGGTGTGACGGATTGGATTAGAAGCGCAGGAGATGGAGGCGCTTAGAATTATTTTCTACGTGCGGTGTATAATAGATAAGGATGTTTATTCCAGTTGCCACCTAAGAATAAGAAAAAACATTTTCAGCGTTTCCCCGCACCAAATTTCAGTTGTAATACAAAATTTCAGACAAATTCTTTGTTCGATATTTTTGTCCATTTTAAAATTAGCAAAATACATTTAATATGAACCGAAAAAATTTGAGAATTGTGAACAAACATCTCACTCAAACTGCTCGCCAATGTAGCTGCCAACTTAGCTACAAAAAAGATTTTGAGTGGGCTTTTTTCAATGATCAATCGCCAGTTGTTTTTTGATAGCAGGTATTTATTGAGTCTCGGACAGCAAGTGATTCGAGGGTATTTGGTTAAATGTGCGTTTTCACTAAATTCATCTGGTGAAACGATGTGACTGCTATCATGATTGTCTATTTTCTCTATTTTGAAAATTTAACAGATATTGTCGACAAATAGAATTAGTTATGAGCGGAAAATAAAGAACATTAAAGGTGGTCTTTTCGGGACATCATCCTTTAAGAAACATTTTTTGATTTAAAATATACTTTTTCCACAAGAAAATGCGTATGTATTATGACATTTTTGAAATTAATCTACCATTTTAACCATATACTGCCTCAGATATTAGGATTGTAGCACTGTCTGCTTGAATGGACTCCTTGGAAAATAATAATCTTGAGGTTTCAGTTTTTATATTTTCTTTTATAAGTTCGTGCACAATAGGTAAGCCAAAAGTTATCTGAAAAGGTCTGGTTGAAAACTGTATCGAAATCTTTTTCGAAACGATCCGCACATCTTTCATTGCCGCCTACAGCTTACAAACTTGTGCGATCCATGAATGTCAAACCTTTTTTGACACTCAAGTCCATGGATATGTAAATCGTGCTTCGTAATGTATTTTAAGTGCAAATAAGTTTCTGCCATTTTACGAAAGATGCGTTAAGGTTGAAATCTTCATATGTAAAATATCGTACTATAAGGTTAGACATCTGGCAACACCATAACTGTGAAATATTAGCGATTTTGTGTTAGCATCACATTTCTTTTTTTGTTTTGTGAAAATGTTAAGTTTTAAACCGAAACAGTGTCATAAGTCGCAACTCTTGAATTACTTCTTCATGTTGAGGAAATCTACAGAATAGGTAGAAGCATATGGCGACGCTGCTCAAGTTGTCGTGACCGAAAGACTGCCATATGTGGGAACTCTTAATTTACTTCATCAAGTATGTAGAAGAAATCTACAGAATAGGAAGAAGTATATGGTGATAAGTGTCTAAAGTTCAAGAAGCGTGAATTTAATGTGGAAGATAAGTTATGTAGTGGACATAGGCGTAGTAAAGGAGGGGGTGCTAGGGTGCTTAGCCCACCCAGAACTTTTTTAACATCCTCCGGAGTTTCAGATTAAGTGCACTTAATCAATTTTAGCCCCCCAGAGTGTCAGCCCACATGGCGGGAAGCCAAACAAAAATTGCTTATAGAAGTCCTACCCCAACCTGCCGTATTTACCAGACATTGCCCCTTCCGATTATCACTTGTTCCGATCGATGATACATGGCCTGTTTGAGCAGTGCTTCATATCATGTGAAGAAACCAAAAATTGGCTCGATTCTTGAATAACCTCAAGAAATGAAGCTTTTTATTGAATCGATATTTGGAACTTTGCCAGAAAGAAGAGAAAAAGTAGTGGCTAACGATGAATGATATTTAGAATAACACAAAGTGAACCATTTTTTTGCAATAAATGATAAATTTTTGGCAAAAACATTAATTAATAAAAATCATAAAACAGCGGTGACTTTTATGTGATCCGAATGGTATAATAAAAACTCTAAACTTTGCTGTTATTTTATTTGTAAAGTGAAGTAAAGTTTAATTGCACACATTTAGTTTTTATTTGAATTTATTTGATTTATTATTTGCATGCGTAATTTCAAATTGTTACACTATTATTTGTGGCTACAAGCAATTTTAATAAATTTAACACTCTATTGACAGATACAGAAGTAGCCAAATCTATTTTAATAACGCAAATTCGAAAACAATCCATATGTTTTATGGTAACACAAAATAATGACAACAGACCAGACAAAATTTATTGCTTGTTATAATTTGTGATCTAAGTCAATTTTATATAGTTTTTCTAGTCGAAAACAATAAAAAATATATCGATTGTTCATCGACTTTTGACATTTCAAAACCACAAGTGACTAAATCAAACTTTGTCATTATTGTTGACATTGATATCGTGCAGTTTACGAATAAATAGTAGTAGGTTATGTTATGTTGACCTCTAAATGAAGACGAATTTTTATACTTATTTCTTTAATAAAAGTTTTGTATTTTGTTTCTTTTAAATTTAAAACAATAGTTTAACAACTTTCTGTTGTAAGTCTGCCGTTTACTATCCCGCTGCCACTTTGCTTTCGTTTTTATAGCTTTACAGTTGTTCGACTGCAGCCATGCTTATATATTTATATAGTATTTGTGTTCACAAAGAATGTTCTAATTTGGAATGATATTCCCAAAAATGTCAATTAGAGGTAAACAAATTTGGAAAATAAATATGGATATGAAGTGCGATACAATACTTGAAAGCCTCAAATGATTCTTCTGTTAAAATGATTGATAACGGGGTTGTTTGGAATTGGGGGTTTCGTTTACTGTATGAGTTCAACAAATTTCGGTAGTCTGGCTCTTGGAAATTCAGTTATTATAGATCAAATCTCGGGAACGAATCGCGCATTGTGCGTCGAAGATTTTGCAAAAATATTGTTTAGCCGACTTGAGTGCGTTGAAGGTTCATTAGTATTCGAGGTTTTCGCCACTTAAATGATACTCCAAATATTCCTCTCGTTTCAAAATGAGTCAAAATGTTTGAAGGTACCACCTGTGCAACACTGAAAAAAACTGAAATCCTGGCGACCAATTTCATCAAAAATGGTAGAAAACGCGGTCGGTCTGTTCGCTATGATCCGAAATTTTCAAGAGTGCAAGCAAATAGGCAGAGATCACCATTACACCGCATTTTGCACTCCTTTAAAACGCAATTAGAGTAAGAATTAAAGCCATATGGAACCAGTCAGAGGCTTGATTTCGTAAAGCAGGCAATTGAGCACTTTTTAATGTTTATCAATATTTTGTTTTCAAATAGAAGTTCATCGCCATCGTCGTGAACATGTAAATAAACATAATTGCTGCTACTGAAATGTAATAAATACGAAACGGAAGTTTCAGAAGTCTCTTCGATCGTCCAAAGCGACTATCTAAACCGCTATGAAGGGGCAGCTATCGCAGAGTGCACAAAGGAATACCGCGAAAGCGAGGTTTTACGTTTTTATAATATTATTTCTAGAACATAAATTACCAAATTGTGTGCTTTAAGAAATTATGAACATTTTATTTTTATTTATTTTTATTTATTTTTATTTTATTTTTATTTTTCTAAAAAACAGTAATACTAAGCCTTTAAGGCCAAAAATGCGTACTACACAGCAATAAATTCCTGAGTATCTATAACACTCTTAAATATATTTAAATATATGTATAAATATATTTAGATATATAAATATATGTATATATATATATATATATATATACCACCAACGTTGGCTCCCCAGCCGTAATTACAAAAAAAAAAAAAAAAAAATGATATTAAACGAATTAAAATGAAAGTTATATCGATCCTAATTAGTAACAATTTTATACGAAGTCATGCAGTTATTAAATTTCCATTGAAGAAAAGTATGCAAAAATTCTTGAACGAAAAACATTGTTAGAATAGGAGAGTACTCTTAAGTTATTAGGCAAATGGTTCCAATATCGAGCAATCCTAATAAGGAAAGATCTCTCAAATGCTGAAGCATTTATTGTAGGTACAATTATTTGTATATTTCTTGTCGAGCGTGAAAACTGAAACAATCCATATAATGAAACAGGCACTCCACTTTTGACAACCTTATAAAAAAAGTCATTAAATTACGATTATTCACAAAATTATTAAAAGACCTACCACTCTTTTCACATATACGGAAATGTGTTTACGCCTACGTACACTGAACATGAATCTTACAACTGTATTTATTGTCAATTTCAATTTCGAAACATTAATTGATATTATTCCCGACACCACTTCTAGCCCATAAATAATTTGAAGCATAAGAGGCGCCCAAGCCAGTCTATATTTGACCATAATCGTCAGATAAATATTAGTTGAGTAGAGGCTTCGTAATACTCCATATACTTTGAAGCGCACAGAGTCAATATGGGTTTCAAAATTCAGCCTATTGTCGGTCACAATACCTAAGCATTTAAAACTATCAACAAACTCAATTCTCCATCAGGAATTTTGTCGGTTAGCATCTTACTTTTTCCTTAATTGATCCACTAAATACAAATTTTTTTGAGAAACCTTGTATTCATTTGTATGAGCAAATGCCATGCAATTGGTGGCCTTTCTATGCAAATCTCTTGACCGAAAATTGACTGGACTGATCTCATTAAAATAGCCATAACTATGTTTGAATTATTCCAAAACAGAAACTTTTTAAAAATCCTATTCGACCGGCAGAAAAGCCGGTTTTATATGCGAAGCATCAACGATTTTTTTTTTGCTTCCTTTGAAAGGAAATGGTATTATGACACTAGGATATATTGAGTTTGAGGGCACCATTCGCCTGTGGTTCATTCGCATAGTCGAATACGGATATACTTTTAGCTTCTTCAAAACCCAGTCAGTAAGCACATGGCATTGTCTGTGGCCACTGTTCTTCAGTTCTTGGATTAATTGAATTTTGCATGGATGTCATCCCAAGATTCAATGCAAAATTTGCCAATTTGATGTCTGCCGGGCTTTCCGCATGGCAAGAAATTGACGCGGGGATATATCGAGTTTGATGACACCATTCGTTTGTGGTTCATTCGTATAGTCGGGTATGGATCTACTTTCAGCTTCTTTAAAACCCAACCCGTGATCACATGACATTACGAGTGACCACTTATCCACTTATCTTTCGCTCTTTGATTAATTGCATTTTACATGGATGTAGTCGCAAGAGCTAATGTGAAATTTGGCAATTAGATGCCTTCCAAACTTTCTGCGCCGCAAGAAATTGACTGACAAAATTGACACGAAAAACGGCGATGTTTACGACAAATCGTGCTTTTCATTAATGCACAGGTGTTGGCTAATTGTTGACTGAATCAGTCAACTTGATCTTGATCTTTCCCCAATAAGAACTCCAAATACTCATTTTTGTTTTATTTTATTTTCAATATAAATTCGTTTCAACGATTCTGTTGTCAATACCAAGCACAAATTCTAACTATGAAATTTTGTTTTTGTCAATTTCAAATAGAATTTCTCGATTCAAACTGATCTTTTCCCAAAATGAACTACAAATACTCATTTTTGTTTTATTTTTTCTCAATACAAATTCTTTTCAATGGTTCTGTTGTCAATACTAAGCACAAATTCTAACTATGAAATGAATTTTTGTCTTGCCAATTTAAAGTAGAATTTTTCAATTTAAATTGATCTTTTCCCAATATGAACTGCAAATCCTCATTTTCATTTATTTATTCTTTTTTTTTCAATATAAATTGATTTCAATGGCTCTGTTGTCAATATCAAGCACAAATTCTAACTATGAAATGAATTTTTGTTTTGCCAATTTAAAGTAGAATTTTTCAATTTAAATTGATCTTTTCCCAGTATGAATAGCAAATTCTCATTTTTATTAATTTTTTTTTCTTAATATAAATTGATTTCAATGGATCTGTTGTCAATATCAAGCACAAATTCTAACTATGAAAGGGATTTTTTTAAATTCAATTAAAATTTCTGATTTTAAATTGATATTTTCCCAATATAAACTGCAAATTCTCATTTTCATTTTATTATTTTTCTCAATATAAATTTAAAAATGGGATTTTTACTCTTTCTTATCTTAATATCAAATGCAAATTCTTATCTTGAATTGAATTAACTTTTGTTTCTAGTTTCAACATTAAATAAAAATTCTCATTTTCGATTGTTTTTTTCTCCATATTAAATGGAAATACTTAATTTCAGTTAACTTCTGCTCAGCTTTAAGCTAAAGTTCTATTTTCAATTGGAAAAATTATGGACATTTTATAAAATATAATTTAGAATTTCTATTGTAAATGAAAATCGGATTTTCAATTTTTCCTATCTCAATATTAAATGAAAATTCTTATCTTGAGTAGATTTTTTGCCTATATTATATTTATATAATTTTATTCTCGTTTCAATATTAAATGGAAATGATCATTTTTGGTTGTTTTTTTCTCCATATTAAATGGAAATTCTTAATTTCGGTTCATTTCTTCCAAGCTTTAAATTAAAGTTCCTATTTTCAATTGGAAAAATTATGGACATTTTGTAAAATTTTATTTAGAATTTCTATTGCGGTGTGACATATCCAAAAAAATAATGATTGCGAAAATTGTGTTTGTCTTCCTCATCAGAAATGTGCAATTGGTATACTCATATTTTGCAATATCCAATATCAGAAATATAAATTGCCATATTAATTACAAACTAATGGACTTTTATAGCTGTATTATTAAGAAATTATTGTGCTGATAAATTAAATTTATTCAATGACTTCTTTTGCTAAAAAACTTTTAGTCTTATTCGTAATAATTTCAAATGGATGTAGCTTTAATAAAGCTATACCCAAAACCTGTATCTTAGCGAACCTGTCTACACCAAACGAGGATATAGGCAGAGCGACAATCTATTGTGCGACCTCCTGTTGGAGATGATTATGAGGAAACCTGCAGTTGACTTGTCTGGTACCATATTTAACAAAAGCTATATGTTACTCGCATATGAATGACATAGACATCTGATCACAGAAAACTGCGAGATGTTACTGCAGCCTTCTCAAGCATCGACAAGGAAGCGGCGAACATGGATCTGGTGGTAAACGAGGACAAAACTAAGTTATTGGTTTCAACGAATAAAGAGTCTACTCGTTTGGGACGCCGTGTGAACGTTTAAAAGCTACAATTTTGAAGAAAGAAGTCATTTACCCAGATTTTGCTGTAAACAAAACGAATCTCGTCAGCATGGTGATAAAGAGGAGGGAATTGCTTGCTAACAGATGTTACTATGGGCTAAGGAAGCGATTCAATGACAAAGTTCCCTTTCAACAAACAAAAATCGGACTGTACCAGACGTTGGTCTACCCGTCTTGTTATATGGCGCAGAATCCTGGATTATGACCCAACCAGATGAATCGGTACTGGCAGATTTAGAGAGGAAAATACTCCGGAAAATATATCATCATCGTTAACGGAGAGTGTCGGCATCGCATGAACAATGAGCTGTATGAGCCATATATGGATGACGCAGAAGAGGGCAACCAAAACTGCGTTAGAAGGTCCAGGCTTTTGAAATACTATCGAAACTTGGTGTGACGGATTAGAGGAGAAGCGCAGAAGATCGAAGCGCTTGGAATTATTTTTTTACGAATGGCGTATAATAGATAAGGATGTTTATTTCAGTCCCCATCTAAAAAGTAGAAGCAGGATTCTTGTTTATAAAGTTTGGGCATTTTATAAAACAATTTTAGTCAAACATTTATAAAAATGCTTGAATAACCGAATTTCCAAATTTTTATGTTTTACTTCTACCCTAATTATTAGAATTTTACCGTTATTCTACAATTATTCTGTGCAATAATTGCATTTTTTAATTTAGATTATTATTGAAATTAGACAAAATTTTTCATAAAAAAACAAAAATAAAAATGTTCATAAAAGTAATGAGTAAAAAAAAATTAAAATAATAATGCTGCTTTTCCTCATGCGATTATCTGGATCATTATCAAAGTAAAAAGAATTAGTACAATATTGCTGCTTTTCACAATGCGATTATTTTGATTATTAGCAAAATTAATCAAAACTTTCATAACGTTTGTATTGTTCGTTTAAATTAAAATAATAATAGTGCTTTTCCTTATGCGATTTTTATATTCGATTACTGGAGAATTCAAGACGATTTTGCGTTTGAAAACCTGTTATCAATTGTTCCGATAATTTAATAGTCCACTCTCGTATTGTTTGGCACTTATCGATAAATTACATACAAATGTTAACAACGTTTTTAATTATTCCGTATATCGGACCTCATTTGCATTGTTGGCACAACAATCGATTTAAATTAAGAGCGTTCCAAATTTAGTTGGCCTATAGTTAAAATATTCTTCATCAATACATTTCCTATGAAACCTTTAAGAAGTCCTAAAATTCTCAGTAACAAAATAACGTTTGAAAGATGTTTTTGGGGTTTTTTTTTATGAATAATAATATAAACGGCATATCTCAAACAAAATATTAGTACTTGTTTTTTTGTATTGCTTTTTAACTATAACTATAAGGTTTGTTCTATAATAGAAAACATTATTATTGCGTAGAAGATGCCAGAGTTTATGGACGAGAGTATGACTGATTGTGCCTTTTGCTTTTTCAAGAGCTGTCCTCTGCCAAATGGCCATATGATGTAATTCGACTCTTTTTTGCACTTCTGCCACACCAAAATGAGACACTTTAAGCCCCGACTGTACGCAAAAGCATAGTACAAATACATACAAAGGTTTTCCGTCTATAGAGAATATTAGTATGAATTTTTTACCAGTTACATCTTTTCTGGTAATCCTATTAGATAAGATTTTTTGTCGTTAAGGAAATTTATTATGTTGGCTGTTGTTGTCAACAGCAACTGTTAATAATTCATAAATTTTGTAACTAAAGAAATATTTTACAACACAAAAAAATAAAATTCTTTAGAAATTTATAGCAAGAAACTGTATTAAACTGAATTTATTTTGTCTTGTTTGCAATCGATTTAATACCACTCATACGAGTATACGTATGAATAATTCTTAATCTTATGTACAGGGTGGCTCACAAATTGTGCTACAATAAGAAATTCAAATAACCTATTTTCTTTAATCAATGCATTTAATTTATATTTTCTTTTTATTGTGTAGAAATTTCAATTTTATTTTATGTACGAGTATTTAACTATAATAAGTGATTCAGAAGATGATGAGAGACCATGATTGAAATCTATGTTTATTCATGAATATGTGACAGCTGATCAGAAAATTATTCATTGCGGCCTGAAGGGTTGAAGTTGGGATTGCTTCAATTATTGTTTTAATAAACTGCCTCAATTCAATCAAATTCTTTAGTTTCGTTTTGTACACCTCTTGCTTGGTATAATCCCATAAAGGAAAGTCTGGTGCAGTCAGGTTTGGTGGTCTTGGAGCAAGCGAAAAACGGAGTTTATGAATATTAATTTGTTTGAGAATTTTTGTTGGAGTTCCGCCATAACTGGTCTGGCTATGTGTGCAGTTGCTCTGTCTTGCTGGAACCAAATGCTATTGAAACGGATACGTCTTCGGCACTATTCAGTGTAAAAAAAAATCCTTCAACATCTTTAAATAACGGTCCTCATTGATAGTAGCACGATTCGAGCTCTACCCTGTATGTGTGAAATTAAGCGTTTATTAAAAATACAATTTAATGACCATAATGGGAAATGTTAACCAAAATGTCCGGAATCATTAAATAATTAAGAGCGAGATACATATTTCTCCCAGATTAGTGCACCACACAGAGGACGCGTTTAAATGATACCAAGTGACTGCTTTGGCTTAACATAAAACATATATTTATCATATAAAACTACGGGCATTTGAATCACATAAATGTTATAAAGCACTCTGGAATATTTACGTACCGCACTTAATAGTTAAACTGTTGTTATGTTCGATATGTAAAATTAACTCAAATATCACATCTAACATAAATATAAATGATGTAACCTACACAGTTTTAACAACATTACGTGAATCAGTCATACCTTAAATCATCCAGACAATTACGTCAATTTGGAAACCTATTCAGTACCATAATGCATCTGCAAATATGAGAAAATCTGTAATTTTTATCGCACTCATAAAATATGCAAAAAGTTCCACGTTACTAAAGGTCATTTTCAAAATGTTGTATATTATTTGTAGGCTTTCCCATTTATGATCTCCATTAATATTATATAATGTATGACATTAAAAGGTAATGTAGCGTCCCTTCTAAATTCCTGCCCGCTTGTCCCTATCCCAAAAATTAAAAAGGACATAACGACATCCAGACATACGGCAAATAATGGATTTCCATTAATTATAGTAATAACAATAAAGTGTAAATACATCAAAAAATGCTCAGCAATAATAAGAAATGCTTAAATCGAAAAGAAGGAGAAATTTACGTAATATTCAATTATGGCAAAATTAGGTATAAAAATATGAGGGCAGATGGACATGTAAACATAAAAGAATTTATAAAGTATGGACATTTAATTAGGATGTTACTCAATATGGAAATGTTTGCTTAAACAATTATTAAAGAGTAATTGCTGCTGTCCATATTAGTGAAAAAATTCAAAATTTAATGTTAAAATTTTGCTTATACAATTAAAATTAGATTGTTCTTTCTATCGGAATTATGAACACGAAAATCAAATACATTTGTTGTTTTTTAAGATAGATAATTCTATTTATTTGGCTTTTACTAATATAAAAATTTTGTTATATGAAAAGTGAAGTTTATAATATAAAAAAGCAATCGATTAATAGCAATTACAGTCTAATGTCAGTTTCTAGGATCACAGCTGAAGCCTTGTAGAAGGTAAGTCCGGGAGGCATTTGTGTCGCTCTAGGGTCAAAATTTGAAAGAGAAAAATAAATGAATATCGTGTTATCATAACTTTTTCGTATATATGTATATAATTGACACATTGAAGGCGATGGATCCAATGGTAAATGCTAAAAATTCTTTACAAAAAATTCTAAAAACATGTACAGGTTGGTGCACGAAATCGTGCTACTGTCAACTGTTATTACCAGATTTTGAAAGAGTTTTCTTTTTTCCCAGAAATGCTCCGAAAACGTATCCGTTTCATCAGCATTTTGTTCCAGCAACTGTACACATAGCTAGACCGGTTGTGGCGTAGCTCCAACGAAAATTTCCAAACAAATTAATATCTAATGGGTGTCCAAACAAAAACGCAAGATGTAAATGACTGATGCAGCATTTAAATTATTTCTCTGGCTGTATGACATGTGGTGCCGTCTTGTTGAAACCACATGCCTTCCACATTCATTTCTTCAATTCTAGGCACGAAAAAACTGGTTATCATTTCACGATACCGAACACCATTGACTGTTTGCGCTTGACATGCCTCAGTTTCACAGAAAAATTTAAGTCTTGCATTCTTGTTGGGACACCCTTCACAAACTCCACTTTCCGCTGACCCCCAAGATCACCTGATCTAACTGCACTAGACTTTTCTTTATGAGTTTATTTCAAGGAAGAGGTGTACAAAACGAAACTAAAGGATTTGATTGAATTAAAGCAGTTCATAAAAACAATAATTGGGGCTATCCCGACTTCAGTCCTTCAGGTCACAATGAATACTTTTCTGATCAGGCATCGCATACGTGTGAATGAACATAGAGGTCATTCGCGGTCTGTCATCTTTTTTTTAAATTTATTATATAAAACAAACTTCATACACAGTACGTCTCAGCGCCACATGGCATTGTATATGGTACTTGGCAAAATAATTACATCAAAATTGTTTGTATAATAATTGCTTTAACACAAAATACAAAAACATTTATGAAGAACTTAATTTCTTGACATTTCTTGACGGAAACTCTTCGACATTTTGCAGTAAATCTTCGAAACCAATTTTTAATATAAAGTTAAACTGAATTTTGTATAAAAAAAAAAAAATAAAAAATAATATAAAGTTTAATACATTGATTAAAACAAAGTTATTTGAATTTCTTATTGTAGCACAATTGGTACGCCATCCTGTACCATTTTCATGTCGAAAATATTTAACGATTAAATCAATATAACCTTCATTACAAACAATAGATTTTTATAATAGCTCAAAAAATGTGATTATTTTCAATTCTTTGAAGCGATAACTTAAGAACAAGTTCCTTGAATAGAATTAATAACGACAACAAATTGAAATTTATAACAAATAATCTTTTATTGACTACAGTTGGCTGCCATACTACTGTAATATTCATAAGCACACTCTATATATTAAAGGTGAGTCCAAACTTTTTATAAAGGCTGTCCCAACAAGAACGCAAGACTTAAATTTGGCGCCATTCGAAGTGTCGTTGTTCGACATTTGAACAATTGTTATTGTTTGCTAGTAGAAGGTACGAGGTTAGTAAAAATGGAGCGCTACACGAATGAACAACGCATTCTCATTGTGAAATTGTTTTACCAAAATGGTAAAAGATTTGAGGTTACAGTTCGCAAATTGCGATCAATTTGGGGTCACAATAATGCTCCAAAAGAGTCAACTGTAAAGAGATTAATGGATAATTTGCCAAAACTGGGTCTGTTAGTGATATAAAGACAACAACGCGCCTTCGACCAGGTCGATCGACCGAAAATGTCGTAGCTGTACGTGATGATGTCGCTCAAACTCACGAAAGATTTGCATCTTCATGCATACAAAGTTCAATTGACTCAGGAACTGAAGCCAGTTGACCAGGGACAGCGAAGGGAGTTCGTTAATTGGGTATTGGAGAGTCAACATGAAAATGCTGATTTTGCCGATAAAATCATCTTCAGTGACGAGGCCGATTTCCATCTTGATGACTTCGTCAATAGGCAGAATTGTCGCGTTTGGGGTTAAGAAAATCCTCGAGTGATTCACGAGAAGCAAATGCATCCTCAACGTGTTACTGTGTGGTGTGGATTTTGGGCTGGAGGAATCATTGGACCTTTTTTTGTATGAAAATGAGGCATGCCAAGCGCAAACAGTCAATGGTGTTCGGTATCGTGAAATGATAACCAGTTTTTTCTTGCCTAGAATTGAAGAAATGAATGTGGAGGACATGTGGTTTCAACAAGACGGCACCACATGCCATACAGCCAGAGAAACAATTCAATTGCTGCATCAGTCATTTAAATCTTGCGTTCTTGTTTGGACACCCTTTACCTACTCATTTCATTTTTTTTTTCATAAATTGTAGTTTTCTTAAAACTTGTCAGTATTTGGAAAGTTGTTTAAATATTATTAAATATTCTTAGGGTTGTTTTTTAATTTTCTTTCAATAAAACCGTTGTCAGGTGAGATAATAAATTGAAAAAATTATTTTCCTAGAATGTACTATTTTAATCAATTCAACGTCCTCCCGTTGGTTTTTAGTTATTTGAAAAAATCGTCTCTTTTTCTTTTCCTTCCTTTGTGTTTCTTTTAAAAGACATCACAATTTTCGTTTTAATTTCATTTCAACGGAATAGGAAATTATTCATAAATTATAAACTCACTTGGTCACAACAAATTGTACTTATTTGTGTTATTAAATATTATGGGAGGAAAGAAATGAAAGGAAATTGAAATTGTAATGTAAGTAGTTTAAGTACACATTTTGCTGTCATTTTTGCTTTACTTTTGTGCTTGTTTTGTTTACTTGTACCATTTATTTGTCGCCGGTTTAAGGTCATTGCACTAAAGTTTCCTTACGTAATTTGCTCTTGAACAAGTTCAAGTTTAAATTATATAAATACGACAAACCCTTTCCTAAACAAGTTGATACCCGTGTACTTTTACAAGTGTCTCTTTATATTGCATGATGACATTAAATTTGAACACACTTGAAGACTTCGTATTCTTTTCGCTTCATTATGCTAATACAATTGTCTGAAATTTGTTTGATAATTTCCAAAGGATTAAAATGAATTCCTAATTTTGTCCTTGAAAAATGTTATTTCAATATGCCTTGAGTTAACTTGGTTAACTTGTGATCAACTTTTGCACTTTGGAATTCTAAAGGGAATACGCTCTGGAATGCTAAATTGAAATTCAATCAAATAGCCAAACACAACAGTCAGGACACCGGCAGCCACGTGCCTTGATAACGAGATCAGAAAGTTGTATGAGAAAATATTACATGAAGTACTTTTCCATTCCATTCTTTACAGTACTCTAATACTGTTGAGTAATTTTATATGTTGTGTAATTTAAATAGTTAAACGCAACAGTCAGGGCAGGGGCTGCCACGTGCCTTGGTAGCGAGATGAGAAAATTGTATAAAAAAATATTACATGAAGTGCTCTTCTATTCTTTAGAGTACTAAAATACTGTCGCGTAATTTTATACGTTTACACGAAATATTATGTTGAATTTGATTTTATTCGGCTCGAGGTTATAGAAAAAAAAAAGAAATGTTATTATCTTAAAATATTTTAATATCATCATATATTCTTTATATCTTATTTTATTATAAGACTAAATCACAATAAAACTTTGAATTTGCTGGAAACCCTTAATTCTTAACCAAGAAAAAAAATTTAACAAAAAACATTCATTCAGAGAATGGAATTTTGTCTAATGTTGTTTTAATGTTTCTCAAAATACAGGGTGTCCGTCGGGAAGGTGTACTACTTTGTTTGTTTATAATTTTTGATTAAATGAAAAAGAAAGGATCTGATATTGATAAATCTTATATTTAATGTCGACAATTATGTATGGAATACATTATCAGATAAATGTCCGCCTCTGTTAGCCTCACAATTGCGAGCCTTTTTGAGTACAATTTTCATTACATTCTCACATATTTCACGCAGTATTTCATTAATTTCACCACGAATATTTTGTTTGAGTTGCTCAAGTGTTTCTGGTTTGTTTGCATAAACCTTGCTTTTTAGATATTCCCACAAAAAGAAGTCCGCAGCAGTCAAATCAGGCGACTGTGGAGGCCAATCAACATCACTATTTCTTGAAATAATTTGTTGTGGAAAGTGGTCTCGTCGTAGTTCCATTGTAATCCTGGCTGTATGCGATGTGGCACCGTCGTGTTGATACCGCATGTTAATCAAGCCCAAAGCATGCAGTTGTGGCGTTAAAAAGTTTTCAATCATATCACGATATCGCTCCCCAATGATAGTTACCGTTACGCCGTTTTCAGTTTCAAAGAAGGTAAGGTCCAATGATTCCTCCTGACCAAATTTCACACCAGATTGTCACTTTTAATGGATGCAAAGGTGACTGATGAATAATTTGAGGGTTTTCCAACGCCCTGAACTGACTATTTTGTTTATTCACATAGCTATTCAAATGACAATATGTATGCCTCGTCACTCATTATGATTTTTTCATGAAAATTGGGGTTGTCATGGGCGAGCTGTAACATTCTATAGGCGTATTTAGAACTCCGTAAATGGTCTTGTGGAAGAAGCTCTTGTGTCAACTGAATCTTAAATTGAAACAAATGCAAATCCTTGTGGAAAATTGTGGCGAAATTTGTTCTTTGAAAACCAAGCTTCTGTGTTCGGCGTCGAATTGAGGTTGATGGATTGTTTTGAACACTTTCTTGAGCAGCAGTAATGTTTTCAGCCGATCTTGCAGTACGTTGTGGTCCATGCTTGGCCCTATCAGCTACAGGCCCTCTTTCTTCGAAGTCATTCTTCCAAAAATGACACGTAACTTTTTCATCGTCAAATTATCGATTATTGATTTTGATAAAACACGTTGGCTTATCGAACATTTTTCCATAATAAATTTGCCACGTCTCTACTTCACAACTGCCAAATGTGAACTGTCAAGACTTATTTTTACCAAATGGCGGCAAAATAAATTAGTGTTCCTTCCCGACGGACACCCTGTATTTCCATTCGCAGCGCATTCCTTAATAGATGCTAACAGAGCAAAATTGCTCCCAAAGTGAGGTTTCGCTAATAAGCCAAAGGTTACATTCGATATTTTTGCAAATAAAATGCAACTTATGAACTACGGATCTATATTTGATACAAAAAGTAAATTTTTCGGCTTTTTCTGGTATATGAAAAAAGGATTTTTCGACTCTTCGACTTTTTTTTATGTATGTAAAAACAGTCAAACTTTTCAACTTTTTTTTAAATATTTTAAAAGGCGAAAAAGTGACGAAAAATTGGACTTTCCGAATGGACATTTTGAGACGGAGCCGCGCACAACATTCACATGAAATTATTTTTAAAAATTGAATAGCAAATACCAATTTACCGATTGCAATAAAAAATTTTAATTATGATGCAAATTTGAGTGCTTTATTCTATTTTTGACAAAACTACAATTAAAAAATCACCCTATATAAACGATGCAACCTACGCAGTTTTAGCAACATTACGTACTTTCAATCATCCAGACAATTACGTCAATTTGGAAAGCCATACAGTACCATAATGCATCTGCAAAATATGATGAAATTTGGAATTTTTATCGCACTCATAAAATATGAAACAATTTTCACGTAACACAAAGTCATTTTCAAAAATTTGCATATTATTTGTAGGCTTTTCCATTTATTATCTCCATTAAAGTGACTTAAAGTATGACATTGAAAGGAATTGTAGCGTCCCTTCTAAATCCCTGCGCCCAAAAAGAAAAAAAAGGACGTAATGACATCGAGACATATAGCAAATAATGGATTTCCATTAACAATAAAATGGAAATACATCAAAGTATGCTTAGCAATAATAAGAAATACTTCAATCGAAAAAAGGAGAAATGTGCGTAATATTCAATTATGGCAAAATTAGGTATAAAAATATGAGGGCAGATGGACATGGAAACATAAAAGAATTTATAAAGTATGGACATTTAATTAGGATGTTACTCAATATGGGAATACTTGAATTTATTTTATTCAAATAATTTTTAAAGATAGTTGCTGTTGTCCATATTAGTAAAAAAAATTGAATGTTGTCAATTTAATGTTAAAATTTTGTTCATCTTATCCATATTAGATTATTCAAATTAGATTGTACTTTCTATTGGAACTATGAATGAGAAAATGAAATAAATTTGTTGTTTTTTAAGATTGAAGCTTCTGTTCGTTTCGATTTTACCAAGAGAAAAGTGAAGTTTATAATATAAAAAGGAATTATCGATTAATAACAATTATAGTCTGATGTCAGGATCACAGCTGAAGCCTTATAAGATATGAGTACGGAGGGCTCTAGAGTTCAAATTCGAAACTATAAACACTTACCAGGACAGTCCCAAAACTAGTCGACGTGATGTATAGATGGTGCCAGTGGTTTGAAAAAAAAAATATGTATTGGTGAGAAGTGGCAACCTTATAAAACATATGTTTTAAGTTTCAAGGCGTCACGTTGTTTAGTATTTGTATTTGAGCCATCAAAAGTATCATCGTTCTCAGTGAATTTGTAAACGTGGGAAACTGGTGACCGCTATATAAATCAATATTTCTATTTGAAAGGTCTCAATCCAACTAATATTAAAGCCAAGCTAGATTCTACTCTGTGGGAGTCTGCTCCTTTGTTTAAAACTTACAAATTTTGGGTAGCAGAGTTTAAACGAGGCCGTACGAGCTGCCAAGATGAACGTCAATCGAGACATGGTTGAGAAAATCCACAAAATGGTATTGGCTGATTGTTGGCTGAAGGTGCTGAAATGATAAGTATTTCAAAAGGTATTATACATCGTATATTGACCGCAGATTTGAAGATGGGAAAACTGTGGGCAAGATGGGTGCCGCGCCTGCTTTTAATAGAGCAAAAACAGCATCATGAAAAGTCTCAGCGTTTCAGTGTATTTCAAATGCATCGATGCGTCGATTTATAACCATGGATGAGACAAGGGTCCACAATTTCACACATGAGACAAAAGAACAGTCAAAGTAGTGGACAGGAATGGGAGAATCGTGTACAAAGAAGGCGAAGACGTCCGGTGAAGGTTCCATTTGCAGGCAAAGTCATGGCGTCTGTTTCTTTGGAGTACACATGCGATTATTTTTATTGGTTATCTTCAGAAAGAACAAATTGTCAACAGCGAATATTATGTAAATTTATTGCAGTGGCGCATATGGTGAAAAAGAAGGTGTTGTTTCATCAAGACAATGCTCCAGTTCATACACCCACTATTGCGAAGGCCAACATTAATGAATTAAAGTTCGAATTCAGGTGCTTCATCACGCACCTTATCTGGCAGATTTAGCTCCCTCGGTCTACTTTCTACTTACAAGCTTGAAAAGATCTGCCAACAATGAAGAGGTGGTGTCTGCGGTTGATGGTTATTTTAAGAAGTTTGACAGTTTTTACCATAAACAGGGTATAGAAGTGCATCCAGTTACAAGTAGATTGTGTAGAAAAAATAAAGGCAAGATTTTCCCAATTGTTTTTGTGTATTATTTGGCTGAGACCGCCCTCGTATATAGATGGTTTACACGGTTACCGCGGTTTTATAACTTTTTCATGTATGTAATTGATAAATTAAAGGCGACTATAGTAATGGTAAATTCTAAAAATTGTGTTTGGCATCCTGACATATCTTAAAAGTATGTGCTAAAGAAAGAACGAGTCATCAATTTATATCGACGAAAGTCATTTTCAACAAATCTTTGCCTAAAAGCCGTCGGTTGACAATTGAGGATCTTGCTGATGATGTTGGTCCTTCAAGCGGACTGGTCAACTTCATTATAAAAGATATATTTAAAAACGATATTGACGCATCTCGATTGGTACTGGAAACACTAAATTTTTTCGCACGCATTGGCTCCTTGTGAGCTTTTCGTCCTAAATTCAATTATTATTGCTCCACAACCAACGTTCTGGTATTGATAAATAAATGGATATTTTCTAAATTCAAAACACATTCAATGTGAATCACAGCACGTTCCGAAAGCGATACTGGGAGATGACTATTTATTATACTTCGAAGAATGGAAAAAATATCGAAATTGAGTATATTGCATTCGAGGGAGTGTTTCGAAAGCGTTGGAACAGATTTGGATGAATAAATAGTTAAAAAAATGATAATTAAATAAATAAAATATAAACTGGTAAAATAAAAGCTTTGGATTCAGTAGGATTCAGTTCATGGGATGAACTAGCTGTGCTGTTCGTTTAGCATTATAGTTTATCAACTTTTTGATGTCCTTGTTCCATGTGGGAATCTCAAAGTCTCAAGCATGATATGAACAAGATGCTATTCGTTCTGCAATGCGTTACAATGTTTATTACATTTTTCAAATCCTTGTTCCATATAATAATCTTAATGTCGAACATTTTGTCGTTATTTGAACACAAGTTAACATGTGATCAATTGTGAATGGACGCTTCATCCTCTTTACCATATCCCCACACGTAGTCCATACCGAATTATGCTTTATAATATACCTATACACATATGGTCAAAATATTAAGTACAGCCTATTATTTTTTTTTAAGGCTCGTAGACGAAAATTTATTTAAATTAAAAGAAAAAACAAATACGAATTTCTTTTGTTATAATATTAGAAATAAAATCACAACAATAAAAAAAAATAAAATTTAAATTCAGTAGTTTTCAAAAAGTAAGAAAGTAATCAAAAATCATCGGACAAAATAATAAGTACATTTAGTTAAAATAAGCAAAAAAGTACAAAAATCCAGTTTTTTATGCTAAATTGGCTCAGTTTCTTTATTTTCAATTATTTTGTTGACTCCATTTGGCATGCTGACAATAAGTTTCCTGCAGGAAGCTTACTTGGTGTTTCATACCAAGTTTTTTAATAAAATTCCATAACTGTTCCTTATTTTTAAGAACATCCTTTCCAGTTCTTTGTTTTGAATTTTTTTCGATTGAATTTAATAAAGGAGATTGACTTGGCCAGTCAAGAAGGGCAACATTATTATCTTGCCACCAATCCTTTACCAATGCAATCCTTTATCCGATGCATATTCATCGGATCGTTACCCTGCTGGAATGACCATCTAAGACGCATACTTTCCACAGCATACTTCAACATCGTATTTTGCAAAATATCTTTGTAGTGGAATCTGGTTATATTGTCGGTAATTCGATGTATCGGACCGACACCACGCCAAGAGAAACAACTCCAGACCATAATATTGCCACCCCCGTGCTTGATCGTCTTCTTTGTAAATCGAACATTGAATTCCTTACCCTTAGGTCGTCCAACATTCCGGGCACAGTCGTTTCCAAAATGTTTCGTCTTTTTTTCACTGTCTCCTCCAGAGAAATTGGAATAACTTTTTGCAAACGCCAATTTAGCCTTTAAATTTTATTGTCTAAGCAAAGGAACTGTTCTGGCTATCCGTCCTGGTAAATGTGTAGTCTACGACGAACCGTTCGCGATGAAATTACATTTCCAATTTCTGCCGAAATCGCTCTTGAAGGCACGAACGGGTCCTTCATCGCAAGTGTTACAATACGGATACCTGTTGTTTTTAAGGTTTTTTTTTGGGGTCTTGCGTGAGTTTCGATGGTCGTTTTAGGCTTTAAAGCATTTTGTACAAGAAATAGTGAGCGATTCATAGTTTCTGCTATAGAACGAAGACTTTCCGTCACTTTCTATTAGTCTTGAAACAATTTTTCTCTCCTCCGGAAAACAACGCCCTTTTCGATCCATGGCTGATGTTTTTACTATATATTTTGTTATGAATAAAGGAAAATAGCTAGCCTTTCCAAAAAGACTACAGCAGATTGCGAAAATATTAAAGAATTGAGCAATGTATTTATTATTTTGACCAAGTACTGAAATCATACCTGAACAAAACTAACTCACAATGAAAACAACGAGGAAGCCCCTGTTGTGGTTTTACTTTTAAAGGCATTACCATATTAAAATTATTTAAATAAAAAAGAATTGCCATGTTTACTTTTCGCTAAAGTAACTAAAACTAAACATAAAGCAAAAATAAACAGGTGTACTTATTTTTTCGACCATATGTGTAGTTAAGTTTCTGATTTCTTCTCTCCATTTATTACTATACGCGAAAATGGTTATTCGGATAAATTAAAATTCAACTATTGAATATCTGATTACTTGTGTAAGTTTTCACAGCCCTCTAAATTCAACTCATATTCCCTCTTTTGTTATTCGCTTCCTTTTTAAAAATGTGCCCGAGTGCTGTTAGATATACAGTTATTGTAATTTTTGAAAAAAAAGAAATACAAAAATCGTTAACTTTTTTCAGTCGCAGGTGTTGCAAGTTTTCACCTTTTTCTTAAATATTTTCCATCCTAAATGAAATGAAATATTTTTTAACGAAATGAAATATGAGTGAAAGTGTCCCACAAAGTAATTTGAAAAATTGTTATCATTTTCAAAATGTTGCAAATTATTTGTAGACCTTTCCATTTATGATTTTCATTACCGTGATAAAATGTATAACATTGAAAGGTAATTTAAAATTTATTGCATTACTTAAAACCATTTGGAGCCTTTGAACCCTCTCGTGCGTATGCCACATTAAGTGCTCCATACTCATGTCATTACTTCAATAAATTTTATTACGCTATCATAAAATTTGGTAAAAAAGTGGTCATTTGTTACAGCTTTGGTGCGTTTATTAAAAACACAGTCATCTTTATGTGATCGGAAAGTGTCAAGATAAAATATGTATTCAAATCGATATAATGGCAAGGCAATAAACTCA
>JAHXMU010000117.1:743153-761774 GCA_019455685.1 Philornis downsi | reverse complement strand
TTTGACAGTATTTTGTTATTAGGTTAATTCATGTATTCACAATTTATTAGCTCTATTGATTGTGTTTCTTTGTATTACTTCTATTATAGATGGTGGTGCCATATTTAAGGAAAATGTAAAATATTACAATAAGGGTATTCAAGTCAAAAATGGTGCCATATTTAAAGGAAATGTAAAATATTTACAATAAGGGGATTCAAGTCTCCTTACATATGTAAACAACTAGTTCTGGGAAAATCTAACGATATGATAGCCATAATTGTTCAAACTCTTAAGAACATACAAGATTAATCGTAAAGCCCTTAAATATGCAATATGGATTTTTAAACAATAATCTAATCTATAGTTAAATTAAAATTTTGTAAATTGTGAATTATTGTCAATGTTTTATTCTGCATAGCTTGTAATGATTTCAAAAAAGAATTTCATTTTGCATTATACATATATACTAATAGCCGACTCTATTTTTGATTTAATTTCAATTATATGTGAATCCCAAGAGAGAATGCGTTGCAAAGTAATCCCTAAGCACTTAAATTCATGTGTTTCAGTAGTTATATTACCATCAAGGAAAGCACTAAAATGATTATTTAATGCGTTTGCATGTGGTCTATATCGTACTAATTTAGTTTTTTTTTTTTTTTTTTTTGGATTCAGAACCTGTTTGTTTAATCTCGCATATTCAACTATTAGGGTAATATCCCGTTTCATGTTACTTTTCAAAGTCAAATCATAACTATATGGAAAAAATAAGCAAACGTCATTTGCAAAGATTCAAATTATAAATATCATTGAAAAAAGAAGAAATTAAAATAATAACATCCCTAAACAGCTGCCTTCCGGCATTCCACATTCAACATTTACGATTTCACTTTTACAACGATTTACTTGCACAAACTGTTTACCATTTTAGTTTACTTTGTTTGTTCTTAGCGGGATGTTTATACTTACGAGGGTGTTTCGTATTGGAAGAGAGGAAAATATAACGGTTAACTTATATTATTTCAGGTTTTATTCGTATGTTGAAAGCGGCTAGCGAAGTGGTCCGTTTGGCGGCTGGCGGAAAAAGTAAGAGAAATATCTCGCTGATTTAAACCTGGAGACCTCCTTGCCCCGCTGGGTTGCCATATGAGCGTAACAAAATAGGAGTTTTTATAGTCACATGGTTGTTTAAAGGGGCCTTTACAGAAGCAAATAAATAATTAATTTTCACAATATACAATATTTACAAATTGTTTGATACAAGCAATTAAATGTAAATCTACTTAATTCAGTGTAATTTGATGTAATGCAATTCGAAACAATATAATTTAATTAAATTCAATTCAATTCAATTCAATTCAAAATTTATTTTATAAAATTCATTTAATTTTCCAAAAATTCAATTCATGGGAAGGATTAACTACGTTCAACAATTGGAATAATAATTTGAACTATTTCTATCAACTAATACTAATTCAAGCCATTCTATGAGGCCGTTCCTTATTCAAATTACAGTTCGGTCAAACGATATGGCAGTATATGAAGATATAGCGGAATGGTTATGATTTTCAATGTAAGCTGGAATAAAAAGAAAAGTTGGAATAGACTGTTGAGCTATGCAATTCAATTCAAATATTATTTTATAAATGCAAATTTTTTCTTGTATGGAATAACTCGTGTAAAAAAATAAATTTAATTTTTAAACATTTTTTCTCTCAAATGTTAGTTTAACGCAGGGCTGTGCAAAATACGTTGGTGTATTATTGGAGAAGAAGCTAAATTTTAAGCTCAACATTGTGGACAGGGCGAAAAAGGCCACAGTGGCGCAAGAGGGCAATAGGGAAATAATGGGGATTAAAGCCTAGCACTGCTCGTTGGTTGTATACTGCAGTAATAAGACTGATAATGTAGTACGTAATTGTCGCCTGGTGGAAGACTTTTGAGATGTCCGTGTAGGGTACTGGACAAGTTCCAAAGGATAGCTAGTTTGCGCATCACTGGTGCGCTCCACAACACCCCATCCGATGCACCAAATGTATGCATTTTTTTGCATTTACTAGTCTTGGACATATTTAATATGCATACTGCCGCAGCTATGACAGTAAGACTAAGAGAGCTGTAACAGTGGTCAAACAATGGTTACGGTCACAGTATGGTCCTTAACCTGGTGCCTGTCATAATAGGCATCATAGATCACATTATACTTACACACATACACATACTTACACCAGATAGAGATACATGGAAATATAGAACTCCTGGTACAAGACTGTATGTCGACTTCTACACTGACGCCTCAAAATTAAATAATCAGGTAGGTTTTGGGGTATACTCCAAAGACCTAAGGCTAAGTATAACGAGAAGATTACCTAATCACTTTAGAGTTTATCAGACCGAAATTTTGGCCACTAAGGAAGTGGCAGAATGGCTGAGGTATAACTTCCCTCTCAGACAGTCAAGCTGCTATTAAATTTCAGGATTTTGTCTTCCTGAACTCAACATTAGCCCTGAAATGCCGCAGATCTCTTAATGAGATGTCTCTGCATTTCAATACTCACCTTTTGTGGGTGCCGAGCCACAGGGACATACCAGGGGACTGCAGAGCGGACGAACTGGCACGACTAGGGATAATCTTACAGACTCCAGCTGAGTTGGAGTCCGTGGGCATGGCTATAGTCATTTGCAAGCTTCTACAGCGAGATAGAGCATATTTAGCAACAAGTAGAAGATGGGCATCTGTTCACACAAACTGCTGTTTCCATCAAGATCCAACGTCTCACTGCTTGTATCCGTCATGGCGGGACACTGTCTGATTAGACGGCATGCACTGAAATTGAAGGTTGCGACTAGTGATTTCTGCAGGAACTGCAGGGATGAAGAGGAGGAGGAGTCTATTGAACACCTTTTCTGCAGTTGCACCCATCGAACAGTCGTGTATCAATACTGGGCTTTAATTTTTTAGGGATCCGGGAGATCTGGGCGATAATAAATATTGTCCGACTTAAGAGATTCTTGGGGCGCTCGGGATTGTCCAACGGGGGAAACTAGGGACATCTATATCTCTAGTGTTCGTGGTATCACAATGGGCTATGTTTTCTAAGTAAGTCTGTCTATTCAGACTCCCACATCTAATGCAGTCTAACCTAACCTTATCTAAGGCAGTCTCTTTTAAGATTACAATTTATGATAATATTTTCGAGCATTCTGAGTGACTGGAATTACCGTGGCGTCCAATTCCTCAATCATAGCCTGGTTATTTATGTAAACTTTGGGCTTTGCGTAGTTTCACAAGAAAAAGTCTGAAGATGTTATATGACATGAACCAAATGTTCATCGAAATGTTCTCACAGTGATGCCAGCATTTGATGCACTATGTGTCAAGTGGCCCCATCTTTTTGGAATCAAATGACGTCAAGATCATGGGTTTTTGATCAAATATTTGTTTGAAATATCACGATAGTTTATTGTATTGTAAATTCGCTACTTATGAACAATGAACAATCCATTGGCAATTATGGTTGGCTTTGTAACACTTATTAAAAGGACACATTTTTTTGTGTCAACTACATTATCCAATCCTCCTGCAGCATCCACTTCTTAAGCGAATTGATGTATTGAAGAGTATACAATTTGAAAATTACGAAATATCCATTCTCTAATTCCACTGATAAGCTAATGAGCTAATAGCGGTTTGGAATAAGAAGTTGGAATAGTTTTACAATTTTTTAGGGGCTGAAATACTTGAAAAAATTTTACAATAGCATAGCAGACATGAGATAAAAAATGAGATAATTTGCCCACATAATTTCTTAAAAATACCAATAAAGCTGTGTTTTGATCCAATTCACTCCAGCTTTATGACTACCATTTGCTGTCGCAGGTCTATAACAAATAGCTTGGAAATATAAGCATTCTCTTTTGAGATTGTAGAAATATCACGATTTTAAGAAAAGATAGTTTTTTTACTTATTTTACATATTGTTGCAACAACAGAAATTACTATGCAATGTAGAAAGTAATTTCACGCGCTCCAGTTGACGACGACAATTCGACCCCCTATGTTTTGTTAGTAAGTTAGTTAGTTAGTTTCAGAAACCAGCTCTTTCCAACGGAGATTTGTTCGACCTCATTTGCGTTGCCCGTTGATGTCATTATCAAAGATTTTTCATGGTGATGATCTACCCAGAGCAATATTTGTACTTTGATGCGATGATTCTTGCTATGCCGATAATCCTCGTTAAGAATGATGGATCGATCCATAGACCTATAATTTGCAGAGAAATTTTTTTTTTTAAGTTTTGGAACAATTTCTTCCGTTTGTGTCGTACCGCTGGATTCTGCAAAGTGCATTAATACAATCTGTAACTAATAGAGTGTATCTCAATATTATCCGAGCCTTGCATGCCATGCTCTACTCCGAATTTCTTGTCTTTTTCAAACTAACAAAAAAAAAAAAAATTATAAAAATATTATAATAAATAAGTATTTAATCAAGAGTTCTTATATATAGTTAAGATTTAGTTCTCCTGCTTTAATTGTAAAATTTGTGTCCATCTTAGAACAGCAATCGTCATAGCAGACTCTGTTCACCGTCAAACCTATTCCTTCAGATGTCTTCTCAAGCGTGGTTTTCCTTGTGTGAAAGCAATACTGTTCTTAATGGTTCAGAACGGATTAGCAAAAGGGGTTCAGACGGTAAACGATGACATAAATAAATTATCTTTTCTGGCTAACAAAAAATCCGCTTATAGCAATATCTACCGGTTTTCCAACATGGACGTCAATATCATTAATATATGCACTGTAGGCTATAACTCCACCTAATGTCTGGTTTAAAGCAAAAAATACGCTTTGGTTAGTGACCAACCTCAGTCATGACCATGAAAAACTAATTGCAAAATAGGATTGTCGAAGACGATTTTGCAGTCGATGGAAGATGGAACGCGTCGACCTATGTTGCCTGTGTCTTTTCAGGGTTTGTAGTTGTATGAACGGCCTAGCAGAGAAGACACAAACAAATTTGGAAAAAATTTTTCTTTATTTTTTTTTTTATTTTTTGAATATAATCTCCTTTACCTCGATACACTTTTTCCAGCGATATTCAATATCTTTTATAACCTATTTATGTAGTAAGAACTGTCTCTTTCAAATAACCATCAACCGCAGACCCCACCTTTTTATTGTTGTCAAATCTTTTACCACTGAGCCACTTTTTCAAGTTTGAAAATAAAAAAAATAGTCCGAGAGGGTTCAGTTTCTCGAATAAGGTAAATGATGAAGTAATTCGAACTTTAACTCATTAATTTTGGCCATCGCAGTAGTGGATATGTGAACTGGAGTATTGTCTTAATTAATTTTTTCCCCGCCAAATGCGACCTTTTTCCATAAATTAATCGCCTAAATGCTGTAATAAATTAGCATAATATTAGCAGTTGATGTTTTATTACCTTCTGATGATAATCAATAAAAATAATCCCATTCGCTACCTAAAAAACAGACGACATGATCCTGCCTGTAGATGGAGCCGTCCTCGCCTTCTTTGGACACGATTCTCACATTCGAGTCAACTGTTTTAACTGTTTCTTTATCTTAGGTGTAAAGTGATGGACCCATGTCTCACCAATGGTTATAAATCGGCACTAAAATTTGGTTTTATTGCGGTGAAACAACGTCAAACACTCTAATGAAACATCTTCACAACGCTGTTTTTGCTCGATTGTAAGCAAGCGCGGCACCCATCTTGCGCAAAGCTTTGTAATCTTCAAATCTTCGACTAATATACGATGTATAGCACTTTTTGATATGCCTATCATTTCAGCCAGCTTGTGCACCTTCAGCCGACGATCATCCAATACCATTTTGTGGGGTTTCTTAACTTAACCTGGCGTGGATATCTCAATTGGTCGACCACTTCCTTGTTCGTCTTGGCAGCTCATACGGCCACGTTTAAACTCCGCTATCCAACATTTTACAGTCGTAAATGAAACAGCAGACTCCCCCTGAGTAGAATCCAGCTCGGCGTTAATATTGGCTTCATTGAGACCTCTGAAATGGAAACTGGATTGAGACTTCTGAAATGGAAATTTAATTGAGACCTCTGAAATGGAAATTGGATTGAGACCTTTGAATTGAATTACATAACGGTGACCAACTTTTTCCAGGTTTATAAATTTACTGAGATGGTTTATTTTGATGGCTTAAATAAAAATTCCAAACAACGATCCGCCTTGAAACTTAAGACATATATTTTATAAGGTTGCGACTTTTCACCAAAATATTTTTTATATTTTGAAACTACTGGCACCATCTGCACGTCACTTCGACTAGTTTTGCGACCGCCCTCGTAAGTTTCAGTGAGACCATATACATAGAACAGTCTTTGCCCTTTAACACAACACACTAGTCAGCACTCTATTTGTGATGGGTAAAATTTGTCCCGCTGATAATTGTCGTAATCGCTTCGGTCACTTTTTAAAACAAGGAATGTAATACGCTTACATTACGAGCACCGGAAATGCGTTCACCACCGGCCTCAATATTGTTGCGATCAGCCCACCGGCACCGTCTGTTGTGCTCTTCTTAAAGCGCTAAAATGTTGTTCCGAACTAATTGTCGTCCAGTAATAGGCAATCTCAGCCATCGTTCTTAAATGGCTTCTCACTTCCTCACAAATGCTGTTTTAAGGAACTAGCAATTTCTAATAATGGTTTTTTTGTATTCTCAGCACACTCTGAGTATACAAGACCAGATTTCCATTATTGCCCTCACTGGATCATTGTGGATGATTTCGTACCGTACTGTGATTTTGCTTTGTCTTTTTGGATAATTCTTGTGTTTCACGTTCAAACATGTAACTATTTGCATCTTTGCGTTTCTTCCTTAAAGTGTTTCCACCCACCTGGTATTATATTAGTTGCAACATTTCAAAATATGTTGCATCTTGTTCCTCATATGCTATGCGTCATTGTACTAAATATTGCCTGAGTCCAGTTTTTCATTTCTAAGTACGATTGTTGCGACAGACACCATATCTAGCGAATTTCTGTCGAGATATATGAAAGATTCAGAGCAATGCCAAGGTACAGCGTGGATTAGCAGCTTTGTTAAGTCTAAGTTTATTTATAATGCTCAATTTCATGGGTATCGTATTTTAACCGTGACAAATTGGCCCTAGACAACACGCACATCTAGGGACTTTCCGCATATAACAAAGTGCTTTTATTATTACATTTTCAGCACATTTTTGTCGCAATTGCCTATGCCAATATGGTTGTATTAAAGTCAGGCTCCACTTAATACAATATTTATTGTCGCGTAATCACTTTAAATTTCTTATTAGAGATGCTGTCATATGGACAAAATTTTCTATCTTCTTGTCCGAGAACATCTTCGCTTCTAATGACTTAGCCGTTTTTCGGTTTCAAAAGCAAAGTAAAATAAAACACACATAAAGCTATGATTTCTATGAAAATTTAGTTTTATTATAATGCTTGGACTTCGCCATTCTGTACGAAATACAAAATCATTTAAATAACCGCTTCTAGGTTGGTTGCAGCAGTGCATCCTTTTGAGTTAGTTTACGAAAGCATACGGCTCAATGACAGCTTCAGACCATAATGCGCGCCAAACAGTCACTTTGTCCGGATGCAATGACTTTTCCGCAATCACTTTTAAGTTCTTTGAGCGCCATATGCGACAAGTTTACTTGTTGATGTAACCACCGATTGAGAAAGAAGTTTCATCACTAAAGAAAATTTTGTTCGAAAAATCAGCATTGAAAGCCTGTTGCTGTAGCACCCAATCAGCATATCTACGGCATTGTGAATGGTCTGCTGGCTTTAACTCTTGCGTGAGTTTGACTCTATATGGATGGAGGACGCCATAATGAACCGTAAGATGTGACCAATTGCTGAAAATGCCGTGGAATCGACAAATTTGGATTATCGGCCGCACTTTGACTAATAGAAGTGAATATTTCGGCAGTGAGTACATTGCGCTGATGCACAGGCCTGACGACATCTGTAACGCTCCCAGTCTCTTCGAATTTTTTTATAATCTTGCCAATTCATTACACGGTATGTCGATTATGATGACCATAATCACCCCGTAATGCACGAAAAGTGCCTACGTTTGAATCACCCATTTCGTAGTAAGTTTTAACTATTTTTACACTAAATAAATAACAATTCAGACAGCAGGTATTTAACAGCTGACAGCCTTGCCATACCGGCAGTTTTGAAACCACTAAATGGAAAACCTATTATAATCATATTATAGATTAGAACTCAATCGGCTTTGAATGAGCTATTTTCAAATTATGTAAATTGTGGGTGATTGATGAAGGAAAATTCTCGAAATTTTCCGCATGGTTAGAAACCTGATATACAAAGCTTATCATTAAGTTCCATTAACAGGAACATATCAATATATCATTGAGGATTGCCTATATGTGATTCGATATGCAGATGTCTTTTTAGAATTGAATATTTCCACAGAAAGCATAGGGAAATATGTAAAATAACCATTTATTATAATATCATATTGAAAAATAAATGCCATATGGGACTTAACTGACACTGTTCGTTGTTCCATTCTCTGACATGGGAAAACTTAACTTTCTGTTAACGATTCGAGGAAATGAACACGAGTAGGTAATGTAGTCTCTCTAACTGTTGCCATTGCCTGTACCCGGACAAGGATCAGATGCCGTCACTGATGTTGTTTGTTCAGTTGTTTCTGGCATCAAGAGCATTTTCATTTAGTTCGGGCTTTATCGAGTGTAATAAATTGTTAACTTTTACGATGGCGAAGGGCTCACGGTAGTCAAATTGCTGAGATGACATCACCAGAAAAGCGTATGTACGGCCTTACTAACATTGCGAATAAACTTATCTCACACATGCACATATTTATAACTGAACCGCCTCCATTTTCCCATATTATATGGCATTACTGACAACAACTCATAGGGAAAACGAGCAACAACAGGAAAATTATCATATAATATAACATAATGTTGGTGGTGTTTATCATCACACACACACACACAAAATTAAAAATTTACATATTTATGTGTAATCATACACATGAGAAATCTCTACAGGCAAAGCATATAACAGGTAGTAAATGTGTTTGTTAAGGCTTCTACTTTTATGGTGGCAATTTGTTTATATGATAGTAAATGTTTCATTTTATAACTTATGCTAGAATAAGAGTTTGTAATAGACAAGGTGTAGCAAAATTAAATCCGTTATTTTTCCAGTAGAGGCTTTTGGCAATCTGTATCTCCCGTAGTATTGGCACTATCATATACGCTAGATGGCGTTAGAAAGATACGATTTTACATGAAAAATCTCTACAGGCAGAGCATATAACAGGTAGTAAATTTGTTTGTTATGCTTTCCACTTTCATGATGCCAATTTGTCAATATCATAGTAAATGTTTCATTTTATAACTTATGCTGGAATAAGATCATTTTATCATATATGCTAGATGGCGTTAGAGAGATATAATTTTATACTCAAAACACCACTCAGACAGTTCGCTCTGTACTTCCTTGACTCAATATTGTTTGAATGCGCATCAAAGATGGACATCAGCAGAGATAAAAATGCGGCATATTTTGCAAACAGTATTTAGGATTCTGATACTGAAACATTCAATCTCACACTATTTTTTTTTTTGTCAATTCCTTTCCAGTAATATGTAATGTAATCTTATGTAATTGCGGAATAACCCTAAAGAGTATTTTACGGATTCAAAACATGTATGTTTTGACATAATTTTTTATACACTATATGTTTTTTTTTATCTCTTCTTTCATACATAATTATAATTTTAATAATATTTAAATTTGTAATTACTTTGTACATGTTTTTTTGCCAACTTGCCTCTAACATGCCTTAAGGGCGCTGAAGCCATTTTTGTAATCTGATATATATTTGTACATGAATTAATAAATACAATTATAAAAAAAAAAAAAAAAATACAGAAATGATAGATTCTCCACGTTCTGGAAAGTCAATTGCCGTCTAATCACTGTTATGACATTAAGTGTCCTAAAGCTTAAATATTGCATTATATTAATATAATACTAAATAATGCTGAATACGAAAGCCAGTACGTGTGAATGTGAAAGCAAAAAAAAAAAAACAAAAAATTAAAAAAACCTTGAATAACATCAAAAGAGGTGAATAAATGCAGATTGGGCAAATGGGCTGTTGTTGTTATTCTTCTTAGGTGGCGACTAGAATATACATATTTATCGATCTTCTGCATTTCTCCTCCAATTCGTCACATCAAATTTCGATAGTATTTCAAAAGCCTGGTCTTTCCAACGGAGTTTTGGTCGCCCTTTTCTGTGCCGTCCCTCGAGTTCGTTGTCGAAAACTTCAAGTGTATTTGGCTCCATCCGCACAATATGACCCAGCCAACGCAATCGCTGTATATTAATGCGTTTGACCACGTTGATATCGACATATAGCTCATACAGCTTATTGTCCATGCGACGCCGATACGTTCCGTTAACGATAATGGGTCCATATATTTTCCGGAGTATTTTCCTCTCGAAAACTGCCAGTACTGATTCATCCGTTTGCGTCATAACCCAGGATTCTACGCCATATAACAATACAGGTAGAGCCAACGTCTGGTACAGTCGGATTTTTGTTTGTCGAGAGAGGGCTTTAACATGAAATCGCTTGCTTAGCCCATAGTAACATCTCTCCCCTTTATCTCCATGCCGACATCATTCGTGTTGTTTACAGCGGGACCGAGGTAGATGACTTCTTTCACCACTTCAAAATTATAGTTGTCAACGTTCAGGCAGCGTCTCAAACGAGTAGACTCTTTGTTCGTTGAAACCAATAACTTCGTTTTGTCCTCGTTTACCACCAGATCCATTTTCGCTGCTTCCTTCTCGATGCTTGAAAAGGCTGCAGCAACATCTCGCAGTTTTCTACCAATAATGTCTATGTCATCTGCCTATGCGAGTAACATATGGCTTTTATTAAAGATGATACCAGTCGTGTTAACTGCAGCTTTCCTCATAATCGTCTCTAACAGTGTGTTGAAGAGGTCTTTACTCTATAAGATACATCCGTAGTTTTTGCCTTATCCAGCTATCGAAGACAGCTTTATAATCGACGAAAAGATGGTACGTGTCGATCTGTTTTCCTTGGGCCTTCTCCAGAATTTGTCGTAGTGTGAATATCTGGTCAGTTGTTGATTTACCAGGTCTAAAGCCACACTGATAAAGTCCAATCAGGTTAGTTAGAATAGGCTTTAGTCTTTCACATAGCACACTCGACAGGACCTTATGAGTATAAGTAATAGGTACCGCGATAGATTTTACAAACATTTGAATCGCACACTCAAATTCCAATCATCGGACAAGTTTTTCTCGAGCCAATTCGTACTTAGGAGCTGATGCCGGCTGTTTATCAACTCATCGCCACCAGTTTTAAACAGCTCTGCCGGCAGACCGTCAGCGTCCGCAGCTTTGTTGTTCTTAAGCCGCAATACTGCTGTTCTGATCTCTGTTTGGTTCGAAGCTGGGCAATTTATACCATCGTCGATAATTGGGGTGATTTCCTCACTCGTGCTACCATCCGGAACTAGAGCTTATAAAAATGCTCTCTTCATAGTTGCAGCACATTCTGCGTATCTGTGATCAAATTTCCCTCGCTATCCTTACAGTAGAGGAGACCTGTTCCATACCCTGTTTTTGTTATTGCTGTAACCAATTTGCTGTGATAATGGACACTGGACCCAGTTGGAAATTTATAGAGTGTTGAAATTTATAGTGGACGGTATTTCGGGATTGAGGTAACCTTCCTGTACCGCTGTAAAGACAAATTGGCCTGCTGTTATGTTATGGTGTCTTTAATCAGATAATACCTTAAGAGATTAGAAAACTTATTTGTTTGTAGTTTTACGACTAAAACAAATTAAGAAATTGATTTCAATTCAAGGTAACTTTATTTTGGGGAAGCTTCGTGGAAAAAACATAAATCTGGAGGAATCGTGGCACCGATTCCGTTTCTTCCGTTGAAGGTTTCTCTTAATTCCGGAAAGTTTCACTTTTTCCTTTTCACAGATTCCCTCACTATTTTAGATGTTCTTACACTTTTGCCCAGTGTAAGTCCCGTGGTTTGCATTTTTTTTCTTTAATTGCTCATTTATAAAAACTGTTTGTGTTTTTTTTCTTAACATCACTCGTTATTTTTGTTAATCAAGAAGGAAAAAAACAATTCCTTTACTTTACAACAATAAGAAAGCAAAATTGCAAGAATTGCTAAATTGATAGTAGAAATTGTGTGTTTAAAACATTTGAAACTCTCCTCTCTCATATAAAGGGTGTCCCAACAAGAACGCAAGATGATGCAGCAATTGAATTGTTTCTCTGGCTGTATGACATGTGGCGCCGTCTTGTTGAAACCACATGCCCTCCACATTCATTTCTTCAATTCTAGGGACGAAAAAACTGGTTATCATTTCACGATACCGAACACCATTGACATGCCCCATTTTCATAAAAAAAAGGTCCAATGATTCCTTCAGCCCAAAATCCACACCACACAGTGACATGTTGAGGATGCATTTGCTTCTCGTGAATCACTCGAGGATTTTCCTCACCCCAAATGCGACAATTCTGGCTGTGGAAATGGGCCTCGACACTGAAAATGATTTTGTCGGCAAAATCAACATTTTCATGTTGTCTCTCCAATACCCAATTAACGAACTCCCTTCGCTGTCCATGGTCAGCTGGCTTCAGTTCCTGAGTCAATTGAACTTTGTATGCATGAAGATGCAAATCTTTCGTCAAAATTTGCTGCATATGGTATTTGGAGACACCAATTTGCAGAGCTCGGTGTCAAATTGAGGTGGATGGAGTTTGAGCGACATCATCACGTACAGCTGCGACATTTTCGGTCGATCGACCTGGTCGGAGGCGCGTTGTTGTCATTACATCACTAACAGACCCAGTTTTGGCAAATTTATCCATTAATATCTTTACAGTTGACTATTTTGGAGCAGAATAATTTAAAGCTGATTTGAAATTAGTTTTTAATTAAAATCCACTTTGTGACGATGGCGGTTCCTTGGCCAGGTTATCCATTTATTAGATAGTAACTCTAAGCTCGAAAAAAATCCATTTTGTACTGATTATGCTATGCTATCCTAATGAAGGTATGCCCTGTAAATGATGTTCTCAACATATACAATAATGATATGTTCGATCAAGTTTTTTTTATTGATGGTACTATATAGAATATGTGTCGCTATCTTATAAAAATCACACCACAATAAAAAAAAAGAACAATTCTTTTTCCAAAAATAGCATATTCATAGCTTGTGCGAATGCTGTATGAGCGTATTTTCCACTTTTTAGAAATACATTTTTTTCTGGCATCATACAATCAGAACAATTTAAAGCTATTTTGAAATTTATTTTTCATTAAAATCCACTTTGCACTGGTTAGCAATATCATCTATCCTAATGAAGGTATGCTGTGTAAATGATGTTCTCAACAGTGGCAACGCCAATTTCAATATCATATACAAATAGTAGAAGTGTAGTATTTGTGTGCTGAACAAAAGAGAAATTTCGTTGTATGGGTTGGGGGGTCAATAGCATATGGATAGTGACGAATTCTAATTTAAAAAAGGCAGCGCCACATATCGTTAAATTCTTGCGCATCTTTTGGAACGTCTACAAAATGATATATGTTCGAAAAAGTTTTATTATTGACGAGACTATATGACAAGTCACATCACAATAAGAAAGGAACAATTCTTTTCCCAAGAATAGCTTCTTCATACTTTCTACGTATGCTGTATGAGCATATTTTCTATTTCTTAGAAATCTATTTTTTGACATCATACAATCAAAATAATTTAAATTTGTTTTTCACTAAAATTCACTTTGCACTGGTTATGCTATGCTACCCTAATAATGATATGATCTGTAGATGATGTTCTCAACACTGGCAACGCCAATTTCAATATCATATACAAATAGTAGAAGAATTTTAATAAACTTTTTTAATGACTTTCCTTTCAGTGGTCCTTATTTTACGAAATTTTTCGTTATTTTCAACTTTTCGGCACTTTACATATGTCAAATTCTTCAAAAAAAAAAAAAAAATTTACGCAGGCGGCATTCAATGACGTTATTTTGCACAAATGCAAAAGTGTTTTTAAACAAGTTGAAAGAAACTAATTATTTTCCTGAAAAAGAATAAATACCAATCACAACTTTTATTTCTGCATTCAACATTTCTATTCAACAACTAAACCAGCGACCAACAACAGAGATCGATTATTTGCACAGCAAAACTAAGGGCGTATATTTATTTTGGTCTTCTATAAAAACCTCGCTTCAACAACTTTTTACCCAAGTCCCTAGAATGTTAATAAATACACATAAACTTATACGTACATACACACATAAATGTTTATACTCTGTAACAACAAGGATAAGGCAAAAACCAACAACCGTTTTCACATGTCAACATGTGTGTCTATATCGTATATTTGCTCCTTCCACCAACTACTGGAAGGATATGTATACAAACACATAAATATCCATGTATATGAAAACCCCATTATGCTTTGCGTGTGTGTATGAACTGATAAAGTTTTTCTAGGAAACATAAGACCCTTCTAACATTTGCTTTCATTAGGCCTTTTGTTTGTGTAATCAAGGACAAGGGCGCCAGAAAGTTTTGATGTATATACATATGGTATCAAGAGCCTTACCTCCCGTTGATAAATATGGAATATTTTTGAAACATTCTCATTCAAAAGGTAAATACCTCAATGTTTTTCAATGTTTTTGTAATATTTTGTTACTTTAAATAAAATTGATGTGGATACTTTAGTATGAATGCTGAGCATTAATATTATAATTTGTATAACCCTCTTGAAAAAACTTTTATAATTTATTTATGTTATTTATTTAATTTATAGACATTTTATGGTTTTGTTCTCATTTAAAAGACTTTGAGTGTCATGGAAGCTATCCAATGTTTTAATTATTCTACGTTGTACAAATTGCATAATATTTAACGAGGCACTGAGTAGGCTTTTGTTATTAAAATCGCGTTTAGACTATACAAATCGTTTGTGCATATCGGCCGTTTGAGTGACAAAAGCAAGAAAATAAGATTTTTCCATTCCATTTTACGACAGTGACATTTTTAGATTCTTGATTTTATTTTTTTACATATTACATTATTTAATTTTACTTTTTTATTCTCCATAAAATTGAAATATATATATAAAATACATGCCTATCCTTGCAATTTTCATAGCCTGCAGATATGTGCGGAAAGTGAAAATAAAAATTTGTGTAAATTTATTAACTTGCTTTAATCGATTTCAATTTTTTATATTTTACATGCATATTTTTGGAATTTTCATAGCGTGCAGATATGTGCTGGAAGTGAAAATAAATGTGCGGAAAGTGAAAAGACCCCACAGTGGTCTTCGCAAGTTGATCCGAAAACAAAAATTTTTACATGACACAAATAGCTTGCACTGAAGCGCCTCCTTTGCGCCTTAAAGAGGATTTAAACTATGTAGACCGTTTGCGCAAATTGATACTTATGCGGGCGATTTATGCCGTAAATGCTGCTGTTGTTGTGATTGCGCAAACCGTCTGTACAAAATTAAACGTTTTTAATTTCGACTCGATTTGCGCAGACCATTTGTGTTGCGTGGGATGAAATGTACAGTAATGGACTAAAGTGTACATACGGCATATAGTTTAGAGTGTTAAAAAAAAACCAAACCTCAGAAGAAAAAATGAGTGATGGGATTTTATAAACAACATTTATTTAGCAATGAAAAAATATTATTTGTAGCTCTTTGTTATAAACGAAACGAAAAATCCACGAAATTCATTAAAGTTGAGGTGACAAAAGTCTACATACATCGTGTGTTTTTTTTTTTAATTTAGTAATTATACGAAGGTAATACTTTTTGCACCCACTGTCAATATTTAGTTGGATCTCCTTGGGCATCAGTAACTGCTTGGAGTCCTCGTGGCATTGATGGAACTAAATTTTCTGCTTCTTCGGCAGCTATCTTTGTCCGCTCTTCAAATCTTTGCCTTTTTAGAGCTTTCACATCGCTTATTTTGTGTTTTCGTATTCTACGCTCCAAAAGTTCCCAAATGTGCTCGATCGGATTCAAATCCGAACTCTGGGGGGTGTATTCATTTGTCTCGGAGCATAATATAATAACCAATCCTTGACAATCTGTGCGGTATGCTTCGGGATCATTATCTTGCTGGTAAATCCATTGGCGCCAAGATCCAGCATTTCCACAGATGGTTTCGTGTTGTTCTAAAAGGCTCTTACATATATATGAAGAGATTCATATTTGTCTCAATAAACGTCAACTTTTCAACTCCAGACACTGCCATGGCTCCCCAAACCATAACGTTACCGCCTCCATGCTTTACTATGAGTATTAAGTTTTGAACATGTAATGCTGCATTTTTCCCCCTCCGGATTTTTGCGCAACCATCGCTTCCGAATATATTGTATTTCGACTCGTCTATAAATAAAACGCGTCTCCAAAATTCCATATCTTTGTCGACGTGTGTTTTTGCAAATGCGAGGCGAAGTTTGCGGTTTTTATCAGATATCAGTGGCTTCTTTCTCGGAGTTCTGCAAGAAAATCTCTCCATGCAGTGCTCTCTGGACTGTGCGTGGATGGACACATTTATTAGATACTACAGCGACGTGTTCCGCTAATTTTGGAGAACTAATCTTGGGATTTTGCTTAACTTCCTTCACAATCAAGCTTACTTCTCTCTTAGCAGAATTAGTTTAATTATAATTTTGTTATTATTGTCTGCACCGTCGATCGACTTAAATTTACTAATTTTGATATTCCGCCGTAAGATTTTTTTTTTTATTTCGATTTTGAACCACCAAATTTCGTATATCAACCGATATTTCTTTTCTTGGTCCCATTTTAAATGAACAGGCGGCCAAACACAAACTAAGCAGAATTTATTAAATTGCAGACAAAAGTAAAGAAAAACTATTTCAAATAATGGCATTTTACCGCTAGAATTTGAGGAATATTTCTCCACAATAAATTGTACGTAGACTTTTGTCACCTCAATTTTAATGAATTTCGTGGATTTTTCGCTTCGTTTATAACAAAGAGTTACAAATGTTATCTTTTCATTGCTAAATAAACGTTGTTTATAAAACCCCATCACTCAGTTTTTCTCCTGAACCTTGGTTTTTTTTTAACACTGTAAACTATATGCTGTATGCACACTTTAGTCCATGACTGTATTAAAATTTTAGAAATTTTCGCAGTGTGCAAATATGTGTGCAGAGATTTCACCTTTATGGAAAATAAAAAGTACAATTTGAGAGTATAGTATGAAAAAATATAAATTATTAAAGTAAAAATGGAAAATTAAAGTACGTAATAGTGTCACAGCAGCAACAAAGTCCTAGTCACAGAAGTCCAGGTAAACAGAAAAAGAAATGAAAAATCTTGCTTGAGCAAATTTCGTCTGTCGTTATAACGATCACTCGAACTACCAAATTGCTTAAACGATGTGTGTAGTCTAAATGCCGCTTTAAATGATGCTCAAATGACCAAAGTAAAGACTCACATTTCTGTAAACACCAAAGTCACTATAAATTGGTACCACGCTGATATTTGTAGTCAATCTGTAGTTTCACTTGATTATGTCATCATATGGCTTGCCTTGATTTGATAGTTCTTCCCATGTCTAATGATCATCTCATCAAATTACATATAAATCGGAACTCGCGAGTGAAAAGGAGTTGCCCTCTTGCAACGATCGTCCTGGGATATACGTAATCAATAAGCAGCTTGTATAGCAGCATGCCATTTTGGGCCATTGAAAATCTCACTGCCACTCAGTGTTGTCCTTGTTGTAGGCCTTGTGAAAAATATTTTATAATTTGTTCTTATGAATGCAAGTGACGTAATGCGAAGGGAATATGCCACAACGTTATTCAGCAGGTGTTATGAGTCCTGAAAGTCAGTGGAAATTTTGAGTTTCAATCTGTGTTAAGAAATGTTATGTGTGATTCGAGTTGAGTGAGTTTGTATAGTGTAAAAACTGTACATTAAGCCATTTTATGAGTGCTGTGAGTTCTTTCCTTTCATAATTTCGCACGTGCAGTGTGAACTCTGTAACAAGACATATCCCACCATAAAACTCCATTCAAAACAACAGCCACACACAATATGCCCTAACATAGAACTCCGTTCAGAACAACAACAACACCACAATAAACGCTGCAACGTCACACACTACCGACACTAATGCCCGTTACTTCATCGTCATAATTGGGTATAAATAGAGGGAACAAAGCATAAGCGAGTCAGTCGCTAGCAGGCGATCAACCAAGAAAATCGATCGCTCATCACCGGACTCACCAGAAGAAAACTACCGCCACCAGAAGGAAGTATAAGCAACAAAGCATCACTATCACCGGAGGCAGTCGGGATCAAGCAGTCGAAGGAGAAGGTTGCATAAGCACAGAAGCTTCGTCTTACTGTTTGCTCAGCACAGAAGCTTCAGCTTACTGTTCCTCAGCACAGAAGCTTCGGCTTACTGTTCCTCAGCA
>JAHXMU010000117.1:728421-743143 GCA_019455685.1 Philornis downsi | reverse complement strand
TCCTCAGCACAGAAGCTTCGGCTTACTGTTCCTCAGCACAGAAGCTTGGGATTATTGTTCCTCAGCACAGAAGCTTCGGCTTACTGTTCCCCAGCACAGAAGCCTCGGCTTACTGTTCCTCAGCACAGAAGCTTCAGCTTACTGTGCGTAAAATTAGTTTGTAAGTTATATCAAATATATACCGCCAATCCGAACACAGCCCGAAAGAGAAATCGTTGGACACCCTTTCCTTATTTCCCGATGACACTCGAATCCTGAGAAGTAGTTACTACAGAAAGCAGATCTTCCGATTTTCTTGATGTAAACCAAAGCCCTGAGCATCCAGAAGGAGTTGGTCCTTATCATTAAGTCGTTCAACAAATATACAAGCAGTTACTATAAATAATTGAATAAATAAAACGTCTATTCAATAAATATAAACAAAAGTAAATCCTGTATTTTATGTGAAAGGTTTATGGTCCTTCAGCTTAACCCAAGACACGACAATGCTACTTCAGCCTACGAATAAAACTATGTTACAACTCCGACAAGAAGGTTTTTCATAAGGCACTATCGCGATGATCCTTATAGTATTCATTTGATGTGGGTCCGTCGCCCTATGAAGAGAGCGTTTTATCAGAATTTACTCTGCATGTGCGAAAGCTGCATAAATTTTCTTTAAATCTTTAGCAAAAAATTGGGCATTAGGGTGAGTAGGAATTGAGATCGGAAATCATTACTAAATCTTGATATCGGGGTCAAGTATTACTAAAGCACGAAATGAGGCTCTTATCAAACCACGTACAATTATATGCAAAATATTGCATTCGAAATTTAAAACACACCGTACAAAAAATCAAAGGTTCGGTACGAGTATTTGTAGCCGAGGTAAAAGAATAATTTTTATATTTCTGGTATCGTCTTTGAGTAATCTTTGATGGCAGGTGTTGACTGGCTAATTTTCTTTTGTATTAGGGACTGATATGCCCTAATGTATGCACAGGGTGACGCGCCAATTGTGCTACAATAAGAAATCTAAATAACTTTTTTCTTTCTTATTGTATAGAAAATTCAATTTTATTTCATAAAATTAATTGGTTTTGAAGATGATCGACCGTTAATTATGACCTCCATGCTCATTCTCGCATATGCGTCTCCAGGCCAGAAAATTATTAATTGCGACCTGAAGTGTGATTTTTATCTTTGATTTTGAAAAAATTTTTATATTTTCATGATTGAGAAAATAAAAATCAATTTGTAATTGTTATCTTTGATTCTTTCTTAAAACAAAACTTGGTATATATTGGATATATTTTTTTCGGTCATTAATTTTTAAAATAAAAATAAATTATGATTTTTATGATGATTTTTAATTTTTAGTAATAAAAATCTCTTGATTTTTAATAATAAAAATCTCTTGATTTTTAAAAATAAAAATCTCTTAATCTTTTAAAACAAACATCTACCGATGTAAAAATCAAAAGTATTTATTAAAAATGGTTTGTATAGGGTTATACATTTAGTGGTTTTATAAATGCTGGTATGTAAGTGTTTTAACTGTCAAATACCTGTCATCTGATGTGCTATTTATTTAGTGAACAGTTAGCCATTTACATACATAAATCGTTTAACAACCGAATCAATCGAACAAAATTTTCTTCCGCGATAAAGCTCATTTCTTACTCGGTAGTTCTGCCAACAAGCACAATTGTCGCGTACAGGGCTCAGAGAACATAAAAGTGATTGTGGAAAAGGTTACTGTTGGGTGCGCATTATGGTCTGGGGGTGTCCCAGAGCCCTATTTTTTTCGAAAACTACGTGAAAAGAACGCAATTCTGCAGCCAATCAAGAGACGGTCATTTAAATGATATTGTATTTCATACATAATGGCTAGGTCCAGGGATTATAATGAAATACAAATTTCAATGAAATCATAACATTATGTGTGTTTCATTTAACTATACTTTTAAAACCGAAAAGAAAATAACCCTTTATAAATATGTGAAATACTCATTATGAGGTCTTCTCTTCAATAATTTGTAAAAATTTTTAATACGCCATGATTGTTTATGTATAAGGCCATAGAGATATTGCAATTATTCACATATAGTGTTACACCAAAATCTTTTTAATTTGTTTACTTCCACTATGCCTTTGCCAGTATTCAAACATAATAAAAATATATTTTTTATTGTTTATTTTCAGCGTGCTGTTTAATCACCTTCTTCTTACAATGTTGCATCATTGAAATTTATCTAAAATTTGGAAAACTCCACATCTCCACCTGCGGTAAGGAGGGGACCTCCATTCTCACTTCGAAGGAAATACGAAAATGGAACTCTTTGATAATAGTCGGACGTACTCAATTTTTCCTAGGAAATGACTACGAATATATCTAGAATAAATTGTTTACATTCTCCCTAATATAATGTTGTACACTCAAAAACAAAAAAAAAAAAAAAAGACAAAATAATAAAATAATAAAATAAATAAATAAATAAGCCCCGTCCGTACTCAATTTGGGGCAAAGGCGAACACAAAATCAGTTTACTAAATTTACCCAATTTTAATAAATTTTTATTTGAAATAAGTAGATGGAATTTAACATTGACTAAATTTTACTTGATGTAAGTATGCGTGAAAACTTTTTCGGATAATTTTCTTCAAAATAACTATAATTGCTTTTTTAAAAATTAAATAAAAAGTTGTGTGGATGATAGTACGTTGAGTTTGCATTGGGCTCAAACATTTTAGGAATATAATTTTAGCTCTGTTTTACACCTTATTCCTTTTAACACCTCATTTGCAAGACATGTGATATGTCAAATACCTGGTTATTCATTTTTCGTTTTCAAAAGCACACATAAGCTATGATTTCAATGAAATTTTTATTGCCTAATAATGATTGGAACTTGCCATTATGGTCGAAATACCAAGTCATCCAAATGACTGGCTCTGGATTAGTTGTAGCATTGGATCCTTCTAAGGTAGTTTTCGACCAATTTTTCGCACATATCGGGCGTTACCTCGGCGATAACTTGATGAATATTAGTTTTAAAATGCTCCAACGTTCGGAGATTATTCACATAAACATGGTCTTTGACGTAGTCCTACAAAAGAAAGTCTAACGGCGTTAAATCACTTAATCTTCGCCAAAACGTGCAATTACGCTCTCTGGAAACTTGTCATGACGCCAAAATCGGTCATGTTGAAACCACACCGTTTTGTTGAAACCACATATTGCCCAGTTTATAATCTTCAATTGCAGTCCAAAAAAGTTGGTTATCATACGGCCATAGCGCTCTGAATAGACGGTAACGATTACTTCGGCGTCATTTCTGAAAAAACACGGCTCAATGACATCTCCAGAACTCAATGGGCACCAAACAGTCACTATTTTCGGATTCAATGACTTTTCCACAATCACTTCTGGATTGTCCGAGCTCCATATGTGACAATTTTGATTGGTGACGTTATCACCGAGTGGTTGAAGAAACTTTTGTTCGAAAAGAAAAAAAACTTTTGTCTGAAAGTCTGTTGCTGTAGCACCCAATCAGCATTCCTAAGGCGTAGTGAATGGTCAGCCGTCTTCAATTGTTGCGTGAGTTGCACTCTAGTATATGGATGCAGGTACAAATCTAAATACGCCATAATGAGCCGGAAGATAGGCCCAATTGCCGAGAACGTCGTGGACTTGACAAATTTGCATTATCGGCCACACTTTCACTAACAGAAGTGAATGTTTCGGCAGCGCGTATATTGTGATAATGCACAGACCTGACTACATCTGTAACGCCTCCAGTCTCTTTAAATTTCTTTATAATTTTGTCAATTTCTTGCACAGTAGATAGACTATGACGACCATAATCAAACCGTAATGCACGAAAGTGCTCACGTTTGAATCACCACTTTTGTTGTGAATTTTACTTATATTTTTATGCATTCTTCGGTTGTTAAACGATCCATATTTGTAAATAACAAACCTTTCACTAAATAAATAAGACCTCAGATGACAGGTATTTAACAGCTGACAGCTTTGTCAAACCGGCAGTTTTGAAACCACTAAATAAATAGCCCGTTATGTGTCAACTAAAGTTAAGGAAGTTTTCTTTCTACAAATGTGTTTGGCTGCTGTTCATACTCCAACGATTTCGTTCATTTTATTTTTCATTTCAATCGTTTTTCTTTCATTTATTTTTCATCTCATTTATTCATTAATTTTATTGTACAAAATGTAATTTATAAGCCTAACGGCCAAACCTAAGTCATATTACAATGTAACACTAGTTAGAGAAAAACTTCTCTCTGAAATGATTAATAATATTTATAAAAAATATCAATAAAAAAATAAATATTGAAAATATAAAAAATATATATATAAAATATATAGAAACACAATAAATAATAAAAAAATGCTAATTAAATTATGTTTCTAAATGCTAATAAACCGTTAGTGAATTTCAAAATAGTTATATTTTAAGCAGATGTTATTAATTGCTATAGGTTTCTATTGCGAAATGCAATATTAGATGTATTGAAAACCTTTAATCCACTTGGAAGCGAATCTCACATGAATCCATTTCTTTAATTCCAATTTGGTATAAAAATAAACATATTCTGAAGAAACTGCGGACGTTGATCCCTAAAAAAATTTTAAGTGGGAAATATTGATTGAAATTGAACGTAAACTTCGAATATGCATCCAAAACTGACATGACTGAAGTGAGAATAAATATCGCACAGCCCTGTTGAAGATAAAGCAAATTTTATTCATTTGTTGCTTAACACGAAGTGTTATTTAATCGGAGTAATCCCTATAATATCTGCTAAACTCAATCTAATTCGCTGCAACTACAGGGTGGGCCATATGAGTGTTGGCGATTTAATTCTTCAATTTCTCAGTAACGCGCGGCGCGGGGTGGCGGGGGGATATGTTGTTCGCTGCGCCGCTTCCTGGAAATTTAGTAGGAAATTTAGAGCCGTACTCGGGAGTGCAGCGTACATTTTGTGTCCGAGGGTATTACGAAAACAATAAATCAGGGATTACTGCACGACGTTTGTATCGGCATGAACACGGTTTACACGATTTAAGTGAAGTTCCAAGCGCCAATGTGATACGAAAATGGATCAGAATGTTGGAAACAATCGTCTCAACAGTACCAATTACGGTTCGTGGTCGCCCAGTTTCTGCAAGATCAGCCGACATTGTGGATCGTGTTCGTGTTTCAGTTCAGCGAAATCCGCAACAGTCAACACGTAAGAGAAGTCAGTCTTTGGATGTCAAAAGAACAACTTTACGACGAATTTTGAAACGTGATTTGCATTTGAAGGCTTATAAGATTCAGATAGTCCAAGAATTAAAACCCGATGATGCCAATAACCGACTTAACTTTGTCAATTTGATGCTAGAGCAGTTCAACAATTTCAACAAGGTGATTTTTAGTGATGAGGCCAATTTTCACAAGCAAAATTGTCGGTTTTGGTCCGAGACTAATCCCCGACGCTTGCATGAACGTCCATTCACAGCCCTAAGCTTGACGTGTGGGCTGGGATAACGTCAACCGGTATTATTGGACCATAGTTTTTTGAGGACGAAAGAGGGCATGCGGTGACAGTTAGAGCGAACAATTATTGCAACATGCTTTGGCACTTTTTGGTGCCAGCTTTGCAAGAACTTCAAGGCAATACCTCGAGGATGTGGTTTCAACAGGATGGGGCCACATGTCATACGGCTAGGGTATCCACAGAGCTGCTGAAAAATGTTTTTCCTGGAAAACTCATTTCGAAAAGGGGGGATATTGAATGGCCTCCACGTAGCCCCGATCTCTCTCAATGCGATTATTTTCTATGGGGCTACCTCAAATCGGTAGTCTACGAGAATAATCCGACCAATTTAGAGCAGTTGAAGAGGAACATTATTCAGGAAAGTAACAAAATACCGAGAACAACTTTTCAACGAGTTTTCCAAAATTTGCGACTTCGGTTCCAAGAGTGTAAAGCAGCCGAGGGAAGCCATTTGGACAACATTATTTTTAAGTCTTAAAAATTTCCATGCCTCTACTTTTTTAAAATACAAATATATTTTTTTATGTTTCGTAGTTTTTTTTTAATTGAATATTTAAACCGCCAACACCCTTATGGCCCACCCTGCATAATTTCGTGTGTAATTCTGAAACAACAGACTTGTATTCTTTAAAAATTTTGATCATCTGAGAAACAGCTTATTCGATTTGAATACGTAAAGATGATATATGAGTACACGGTATTAAAAACAATGACGGATTACTACTTTCAGTGTCATCGCCATATGGAGATCAATTTTTCTGAATTTGAGGTCGTTTGAATACATAATTGTTTTACGTTTTTTTTGCGTTTTGCGAACAAGTTCGCAATTTAATAAATGGTCTGTCTTCGCTGAGCCCCGTTTTAAAGCTAAAACATTTTATTTATTTCAATGTATCTCTGCAATTCTAAAATATATTTTTATATAAATCTGTTCTAGTCTTATCATATCGCTAATGGTAGCCTTCGATCCCTAAGTACTCGTATTTCATGTCAGTGAGAAGCGCCAAGTGACGTCTATAGCTAGACTAATGTTTCCACTTTTCCTCTAAGCTGCAGAGGCATATGATGATAAAAACATGTAGCCACACATGGGAGAAAAATCGTTCATACGTCCTTTAATTAGGTGTTTATTTAATGAATTTGGACTAACGATGAATATTTCCCAAACTGAACTGTTTAGAGAATAAATCGGTTCTTCCAACTGGCATTTTTGCGTTTTTATGTCCTCTTTAGCTGTGCAATTTAAGACTTAAGATCTCAATGTAACCAAGAGAAAAAAATTTGAAATGTCATTTCTCCCACAACTTTATTAATAAGGAATTGTTTCCAAGTAGTGTTCTCAAATGTTCGCGTTGGCTATTAAATAAGTGGACTGTCTTCGCTGAGTCTCGTTTTAAAACTAAAATATTTTATTCATTTCAATTTGTCTCTACAACTCTAAAATCTATTTTCACATAAATCTATTCTACCCTTATGTTATCGCTATTGGCAACCTTCGATCCCTAAGGATCTCATGTCAGTGGAAAATCTCAAGTGACGTCTATAGCTAGACGAATGTTTACACAGTATTTGACTAGTTTATTGTCTATGTTATGATTGCTTTGCTATTTAGCTTGCACTTTTACTTGTAAGTTGTTTTGTAAATATAAATAAATAAATACAGAAAATTCTTACTAAACTCAGGTAGTGATACCAGCATATAAAAATTTCTGTTCTTTGCGAAGTGTGTCGTTTTCATCTTGACAAAGAATGGCGCACCTAAATTCCCTGATTTCTTGTTTTATTACCTTTAATTCATTTGACAACCCGAAAAAACTTGCGCTTTACTCGATGGACAACTGCAACAAGCTCCCCACCAGTCGTCTTGTGTTGTTTTTATTTACATAAAGATTTTCTGGTGTGGCATTAGCCCAACTATAACATATTAATGACAACGTAAATTCCTGCCTTCGATAGTTGGCCGTTACAAGGAAACGTTAACATGTTATATTTAAATTTTTGACTAGTTTAGATAATTAGTCATGGCTGACAGTAAATGACTAATTTCGAAAATGTTACGTGGGTAGCAGATAATATCTCTCAACTGGTTGCGTGTTGCTTTCGATGATACCAACCTTGTTGAATTTTATGAACTCAAAAATTAACTGTTCGCTTGACTTACTTAATGTTTATTAACATTCATGATTCATGTGGCTAAGCAAATACAGAGACTGCTACGAGACTGGTAATATCATCTTAATCATATGTAGCTGAAATGCAAATAATTAAATGTTATGTTTGAAACACATATTTGGATTAATTATTATTTTCATGCAGCACATATTAAGTTCCAGGAGTGCTCACTATGTGAACCATTATATGAAAATATGAAGAGCTCCTTAAATGGTAGGAATATGATGTGATACACCAAACCACGCTAACATACGCATATCCTTAATTGGTATTATGATTTTTAGTTGGAATTCATTACGGCACTTCATAGTTGAAGACTCCTACAAAAATTGTAATTTATTACCGGTATTAAGTATATATCTACAAAGTAATCTGTGCTGGGATAAACACATTAAACATTTAAAAAACAAATCAGCTCAAGTAGTAGGTATTTTGTATAAATTCGAAAGTGGGTTTAATATATACTTTTAATATGTGAAACTTTAATTCAAAGTATTTTGATTTATATGGTTGTTTTACATGGGTATAAAAAACGTGTAGAAATAAAATCTTTACAAAGAGTTCAAAACAAAGCCTTTAAAGCTGTGGCAAATCTGCCTTTATTATTTTTAACACTTTTGCTGTGTAGAAACATATTCCCAAGCATTTTACCTGTACATGGTATTTATCTAATGAAGCTCCTTATGTATGTATTCAAATGCTTACACAATATAGGACATCACACCATACATTTTGCTTTCAACCAACAAGTGTTCTGTACCAGAAATAGTAGTAACTTAAGGGTAGCAAAGTGTAGACATGAAACTACCAAGCAGAGAATGGATTATTTGGGTAGACATGCGTATAATAATTTATCTCAAAATTTAAAATTCGCAAATAATATTAATTAAATAATAATAATAAAAGATATTATATTAAAAAATATTATTTATATAAAAATTATTATATGCATTAAAAAATTTGTTGAAAAATCACTTACTGCAGAATGTCGAAGAAATTCTTATTTAAACTTTTTTGTTTGTATACAAAATTTTAAATAATTTCAAAAATTTGTAACAATTTTTCTGTAACATAATTGTAAAAGATATTGTATTTTATTGCCAGCTAGCCTCTATGACGTCTACTTTAGACGCTGGGGAGCAACTTGTTAAAACTTATATCAATATATGTATATCTAATGTTCTACGTATGTAAATATATATGTATAGTATATTATATAAGAATTAGTATCAGTAATTATTAAAATTATGTTAGTAACGAATGATTAAAATTGAAAAAAAAATAAATTTAAAGAAAAACTACTATTTTGCTCTTGTGCAGAGTTACGCCGTTCATAGTCGATGCTCCTGTATATGCGAGTAGTTAAGTAGGTTCTAATTGAGGCACTGAATTTCATTTAACAAATGTGGCTAAAAGTTATTTAAGCTAAAAATCGTTAGTTGTAATTTCTTATGACTTGTAATTGCAAAATTTATCGCGGTATTTTTATTTTTTGCTTCTTCTAAATCCGAGCCTGTCAAATGTAAGCGCCATTCACACCAATTATGGCTAGAGATACTTGTAATAGAAGAGCGACTCGGTAATTCTATAATAAGACGTGACCCAAATAGTAATATTCAGCAAGACAAAAAAAAAAAAGTGAAGTACTTTACCTTAGATGCTAAGCTAATGACATTAAACTCCTCAAGTATTTTCGAATTTATCACATGCTATATATACAGGGTAACCGTCGGAAAGGTATACTAATTTGTTTGTTTATAATTGTTGATTAAATAAAAGAAAATGGATCTTATATTGATAAATGTTTTATTTAATGTTGGCAATTATGTATGGAATACAATATCAGATATATGTCCGCCTCTGCTAGCCTCATAAATGCGAGCCCTTTCGAGCACATTTTTCATTACATTCTCACACATTTCCTGCGGTATTTCATTAATTTCATCACGAATATCTCGTTTGAGTTGCTCAAGCGTTTCTGGTTTGTTTGCATAAACCTTGCTTTTCAGATATCACCACAAAAAGAAGTCCGGAGCTGTCAAATCGGGCGACCGTGGAGGCCAATCAACATCATCATTTCTTGAAATAACTTGTTGTAGAAAGCGGTCTCGCAGTACTTCCATTGTATTCCTGTCTGTATACGATGTGGATCCGTCTTGTTGATACCACATGCTAATCAAGCCCAAAGCATGCAGTTGTGGCGTTAAAAAGTTTTCCATCATATCACGATATCGCTCCCCATTGACAGTTACCATTACAACGTTTTCAGTTTCAAAGAATTAAGGTTTAATGATTCCTCCAAACCAAATTGCACACCAGACTGTCACTTTTAATGGATGCAAAGGTGACTGATGAATAATTTGGTTATTCTCATATACATTCAAATGAAAATGTGCCTCGTCACTCATTGCGATTTTTTCATGAACATCAATGTTGTCATGGGCGAGTTGTAACATCCATTGGCATATGTACGGTGGCGTAAATGGTCTTGTGGAAGAAACTCTTATGTCAACTGAATCTTAAATGGAAACAAATTCAAATCCTTGTGAAAAATTGTGGCCAAAGTTGTTCATTGAAGACCAAGCTTCTGAGCATGGTGTCGAATTGAGGTTGATGGACTGTTTTGAACACTTTCTTGAGCAGCAGTAATGTTTTCAGCCGATCTTGCTACAGCTACAGACCATCTTTCTTAGATGTCATTCTTCCAAAAATTTTACGTAACTTTCTCATCGTCACAGTAATCGATGATTGATTTTGATAAAATGTTTTAACGATTAAAACACGTTGGTTTATCGAATATTTTTCCATAATAAATTTGCCACGTCTCTACTTCACGACTGCCAAATATGAAGTCTAATGTTTACCAAAATGGCGGCAAAACAAAGTAGTGTACTTTCCCGACTGACACCCTGTAGAATCAAGTTTTCAATACTTTATGTATACCAGTTAAGTGGCAATAAAAACTCATCATATATGACTATCGTCTACCCAATGACAAGGACATTAGTTATGATCGAAATTTGGACCACCTGGGAATTCAAAGAAGTAGTTATTATGATGGTCTGTTCTGCATGCTCTCTCTTTTTGCTGGTTAATTTCGAATATAAACAAAAGTATACTGAAGAGCTAAAATTAGTTATTAAAAGTCAATAAAGCAGTATGCCATTCAATAACAATATCAATACCAATTGCTCACAGTTATAAAACTTTTCTTGACTTTTTATGTGAAATTCTACTGACGATTATTTCTCAGAACTTCCAAGTTTTGTCCGTTGCTCATAACCACCTGTTCCTCCATTGCTCATACCTTCCTACTTTCTCAACCTTGTGTGTACAGGTTGTTTCAGGGCTTATATAGTCTATGTCGTAACTTTACTCCTATCTATTTGGTGATATTCTATGTGCCATGAAAGGTGTTTTGTGATGACAGCTGCCAATACAATGAAGTGTTGACTACAACAGTATTTGCTGTCACATCATATCCATATTTGTGGATAAAATAAGGAAAGAAAACAAAAACAGGAAGCACATTAAATAGTTTATTTTCAACAAAATCATTTTACTGGTGAATAAATTTAAATTGAAATCATTTCTTATACAACGATTAGTATGAAAGTTATTGTGTTTTGTTATTTCCCTTTCTTTGAAATTTGCTCAGACAACTTTTTGTTAGAAATTATAAAATAAATTTGAAATAGCCTAAACACAACTTTCATGTTTAAACAAATCAATCCAAAATCAATTCACTTTACAATTTGATGCAAATTAGCTTTTGCTCATTCTGCGCGAGGACTAATGTTTCAGTTTAAATAATTTTGTTTTTAAGGAAATTTCCTTTATTGCTAAATTCGTAAAGAAATTAAAGCGACCGCTGTAAAGACTTTGCCTCCAATCTCATATGAATTCATTATGTATTCAAGGAGCACCATCTTGCCTACGAAAAAGCAATGCCAAGATGTTGTTATGGATGGTTTTTTGTATTTAATCGCAAATTTAATGATATTCCTTACAACATATGGCAATTTGGAGAATTCAAAGTGACTAGAATCCATAGATATTCTAATGAAATTTACGGAAAATGCAAGGAATGCTATGATATGTTCTTGTGGGTAAAAATGTTTGCCATTGATGCAATAAAAATAGGGCATGGGTAATATTTGCTAAATTTTTGTGATGAGTATTCCCCATAGTCTTTATGACACGATTAAATTTTAAATGATTTTCTTTTTTTGAATACATAAAATGTAGTAGAAGAAAATCCGTTATTTTTGCATGGCATTGGAGGCTTTCAGGTATGTTCCAGATTCTTCTTTGAAATAAAAGTAGTTTGTAATCACTTCAATTTGACACCTGGGTGTTCTGAATTTTATTTTTTACTTTTCATTTCTGTGTTGTTTTCGAACATCAAATCGTAGTGAATTGCATTGTTCTAGAAACTACTTTTAGGCAAAAAGAAGTGGTTTGAAATTTTGTTGTGAAACAAAAATTTTTGCGAATAAACTTGTAAGTATAATAAACAAAAGTGATCAGATTCCTTTGGTTGAAAAAAAATTTTTCTTGTTTGAAGGGGAAAACGCAGGAATACAACGCAGGATGCAATAATGCTACGTTTTATGCAAAACAATCTAGACCTGGAAAAAGGGGACCATGTAAAATTGGAAGAACTATGGAATTTTTTTGCGGCTTAGTGATTTCCACGTGAGTTCCATCAATGCATCCTACTACACCGGGAATACCAAATTTTTGCATGAAGTGGCGCTTAGACAAATTTTGTTCATCAACTGTCATTTTAAATTTAATCCACCTAAAACAAATATATTTTTCTAGAACAATAAACACTCGATTTAAAATTTTGCAGATGGTGCTCCGTTCTAAGGCCACATTAGTGTCTTTTCCGACCCCTCGTTGAAATTCTCCTTCTGCTAAAGATCTTAATGTGGCAACAAACTGTAGTTCTGCCGGAATGGATGACTTGGGCAGTCTTAATTTTATGCAATGTAAAATGTTACAAAATGAATCTTTGTTGATGCGATAATTTTGTTTTTATTAAAGGTATATTGAATGTACTTAAGTACATACATGTGTGTACTTACGTAGTGTCGCCCATATCCAGAGGATTTGAGTGATCCCGCAAAATTCGCCTTTGTAATTTTGCTTGCGTATTCATTGGTTTGGTATATAGTGGACACTAACACCGCATTCATTATTTATTTATCCTTTATTTATTTATTTGTCCTTATTATTTATTTATCCTTTAATTTTATGGATAAAAAATCACAAATAGTAGTTTTAATAACTAAATTTTATTTTCAAGTCAATATCAGCTGTTTACAACTTCTGTTTTCGAACTTCATTTCATATGAGAAAATGAAACAACAGGCCACTTCATTTGCAGAATATTCAAAACGAAACGTTAACTTTTCAAATCGTATTTTACTTTAATTCCACTACCTTTTTTGAACATACCTGTTTATTTAGTATAGTTAGAATGATTCGATTTAGGTGAAATATACAGCGTTTTGTTGGACAACTTTTTGGTATTTTGGAGATAGTTCCATAATGCATCTTGCCTAAAAGCCCTCGGCTCTATTGGCAAAAAAAAAAAAAAAAAAAAAAAATCGACAATCGAGATTTTTATAGCAAATTTCTCACCTGCGAAGTAATTTTCTATGGGCAGAAATAGGTGGTTATCATTAAGTGCCACATCCAGACTATGCATAGGGATCGCCCAATCAAATTCCCGGACATTCTGTCTATTCTTTATCGATGTATGTGTGGTGCAGCATTGTTCTCTCCTATTGGACAAAGCTGGCCGCTTTTAGACTATTGCTAATGGTTCAATTACTGGAAGTACAGATCCAAACCAAGAATTTGGAATGTCTAGAAGTAACTCAAAGTAAATGATTCCCTATCAATTCCACCAAATATAGCAAAAGCTTCTTCTTAATCAATACTGGTTTTGCCACTCTTTGTGCCAGTTCACTGCAATCCGATCGCGACGTTGTCGCAAATATCCCAATTTCCATCACCAGTCCACTTCCGCAGAGCTTTGTAGATAAAAACTCGGTATACAAGTTTTTTTTGCGTTTTTTGGTTGAGTTGAGTTCCTTTTTTTTTATTAAAGCTTATTCAAGTGGTTCCAAATGCTTTTTCGTGGAATGCTTAGTCCTTGGACAATCGGAACAATGACGGTCGGTCTTAACGATTTCCATTTCGGCATTTTCTACAACTGGCCTTCTTTTTACTACAGCTTATAATTCCCTAAGCTGGATTTATGATTTTCATTGCATGAACATGCGCATGATTAAGTTGTAATTATTGTAATTATTTACGCAGGAGTAATTATTTACGAATGCAAACTAATTGAACTGTTACAAGGGTTATATAATTAGTCTTAAACATCCGAGGGCGGTGCCAAAATGAGCCGACCTGGCGTATAGATGGTGCCAATAGTTTGAAGAAAATATTTTGATGAAAATTGACAACCTTACAGAACATTTGTTTCAAGTTTCAAGGCACCATGTTGTTTAGTATTTCTATTTGAGCCATCACAAATAAACGTTCTTAGTGAATTTGTATACATTGACAAAATTTATCACCGTTTTGGTATCCAATATTTCCATTTGAAAGGTCTCTGTCCAACCAATATTAAAGCTAATCTAGATTCTATTCCAGGGGATTCCGCTCCTTCGTTTACGACTGTAAAATATAGGGTAGCAGAGTTTGCCAAGATTAGCACCATAGTGACCGACTTATTGAGATGACCTCGTCAGACATGGTTAAGAAAATCCCAAAAATGGTATTAGATGATCGTCAATGATCGGCTGAAAGTGCGCGAGCTAGCTGACATGGTAGGCATTTCAAAGCCTATCATTTCATTTCATTTTGTTTCATTTCATTTCATTTCACTTCATTTCATTTCATTTCATTTTGTTTCATTTCATTTCATTTCACTTCATTTCATTTCATTTCATTTCATTTCATTTCATTTCATTTCATTTCATTT
>JAHXMU010000117.1:669605-728021 GCA_019455685.1 Philornis downsi | reverse complement strand
ATTTCATTTCATTTCATTTCATTTCATTTCATTTCATTTCATTTCATTTCATTTCATTTCATTTCATTTCATTTCATTTCATTTCATTTCATTTCATTTCATATCATTTCAAAGACCTACACATAGTACGTATATATTGATCGAAGATATGAAGATGAAACAGCTGTGCGCAAAATGGTTGCCGCGCTTGTTCTTAATAGAGCAAAAGCAACGTCGGAGAAGAGGTTTAGTAGAGTATTTGGCGATGTTTCACCGCAATAAAAATTAATTCTTGCGTCGATTTATGACTATGGATAAGACATTGGTCCACTGCTTCACAGGTTATGGGGTCTGCAGGCAAAGTTATGGCGGCTGTTTTTTAGGGTGGGCATGGAATTGTTTTTATTGATAATCTTCGAAAGGAAAAATCGTCAACGGCGAATATTATGCTTATTTGTTGCAGCGTTTTGCTGATGAAATTACGAAATATAGACCGCATTTGGCGAAGAATATGTTGTTTCATCAAGACAATGCTCCAGTTCACACCTCCAAAGTTAATGAATCCAATGATGGAATTACTTCATCATGTGCGTTATTTGCCGGTCTTGCCCTCGAAATATCTTCTACTTTCAGACTTCAAACAAATGGCTCGGTGGTAAAAGATTTGCATAAAAATTAATAGGTGGAGTCTGCGGTTCATAGCCATTTTAAAGAGTTTGGTATTTCTTACTATAAACAAGGTATTGATGCTATAGAATACCGCCGGAAATTGGGTATCGAGCTAAAAGGAGGCTATGTTAAAAAAAAAAGAACATTTTTGCCAACAATTCTGTGTCTTTGTTGTTAGCTCGGCTAGTTTTGGGACCGCCTTCGTGTATAACTGTTATTAGACGTTACACAAAAAGCAATCATAAACAAAAAGTTAAAATCGATATGTTTATTGTACTTATGCAGATACCTGACATAATTTACATTGATTGGTTTTGGAACAGCAACAGAAATATTGTATGTAAACACCATCTTCTGACGGAAATATCAATGAGAGCAGAAGTACAAACAAAAGAAAAAGGGAAATCGATACTTGTAGCCATTAACATGGAAGGCATTGGTGGGTGGAAAGTAATTTGTTTATATATGAATTTCAATGAAGTGTTATAGCGGACATGTAAATGCTTTTAAATGCATGTTTATAATATTAAGTATCCTATAAGGAACAATTAATTTGCAAAGGTTAATAGCCATATAAATATGGTATAAATTACAACAGTTGATGGAATTGATTTCCGTTCCAAATAATTAAAAGGAGAAAACAAAAACGAGTTAAGTAGAGTAAACCAGAGTTGAATTCGTTCGTTTTTATGGTTGTACTTATGTCATTGTATATTTTTGTCCGAACCTCATGCCAAAATTCAGTAGTTCAATATAGTGAACATGTTTTTTGTTATTATTTTTAACACCCTTAAAATTTCGTATATTTCGAAAGTTGTAAACAATTTTCATAACAGTGATTTTTTTGGAAAATGCTTAATATCTCAAAATAATAAATTGTTTATGTACTTGTTTAGCCATGTAATTGCAGATATTACAATATTTTCATTCATTTCATTTCATTTATGGACATATAAATCCTTACAGACTAAGAATTGACATAACATATTTCAAGAAAGTTATTTAAATTTGAAAATTATTTTATTTTAAATACCTAAAAAAGATATTTCTAGATATTAGAAACTCTAAGTGGTGAATTGGATACTCATTTCTTGCAATCCCATTAAGGATATTGAAGTCAATAAATCCGCGATTCAAAGCGCTATTTCGGCCATAATTTGTGGACGACATTCCATATTACATATGGATATGATATCCGAGTGATCTCGGCGAAATATAAAACGATACAAGCAACAATAATTCAGAACAATCAATTATACGAGCTGTTATATCGAATACAAATTACAAGGTATGATAAATACGGCGATATTGCAATGGCTGTAAGCCCAGTAACCAGCATCTGGAAATATAAGGAGGCACAAAATCACCAGAGTTAATTAAAGAGAGAGCAAATTTCAGAAAGACCCGCTGAATTCTTTCTATGTGTGGCATATTGACTTGGCAAAGGGACTCCAAACAATAGAGGCATATTCAAACTTTGATCTTACATGGGAAGTATACACCATTTTTAAGGTATGTGGATCGGTGAAATCGGAATAATTTCTTCTAATATACGCTAGTATACAATAAGCTTTAGAAATGATATAATTTATATGCGAGGTGAAAGTCAGCGCCGCATCAAAAACAATACCTAATACCCTGTAATCACTAATTTTGAAAACCAGTTGAATTGGATTACGAGACCTTGAATATGAAATATGGACACATTTTGATAGATTTAATGAAAGTTTATTTAGGGAACACCAATCAAGAAGATTATTTTAATCATTTTGAAGATCTAAGGCATCAGAAATATTAGAAATTTTGTGATATATTTTTAAGTCATCTGCATATAAAAGAAAATTGACTTTTTTATAACATAAATATAATTTATAAATAAATTAAATAACAAAGTTACCAAAATACTACTCTGCGGCAAACCAGATGTTTGGAAATACGGAAGAGATTCATAAGGTACGAGATATGTGGAACTATAAAAAATATGGATTTTACGGCAATTACATTTTACATCAAGATAATGCAACATCTCTTATGGCAATTTTTTGAACAAATTTCTGGCCAAACAACAAACAAACTCAACAAATATCATCGAAAAAACACCGTATTAATCTAATATGACTCCAATTGACTTCTTCGCTTTTCTGGAACACAAATTATCACTTGTAGATAACAATTTTCACTCTATAGGAGATATAAAAGAGAATTTTGCGCGAGAATTGAAAAGATTTCAGACTACGGAGAATGCATTTGAAATATGCTTGAGTGACTGGATTATTCGATAGCATAAAAGTGTGTCATTTTGAAACGAGTCTACTAAGGAAAATCAATCAATTTGAATGTATAACAAATATATTGTGTACCTTGAAATTTACATCATAATGTTCTCTTAAGATTTATTCACAAACAGAATTAATTGTTGCTAACAATACAAAAATATATCAAAAAAAGGTTTTTAAACATCTCCATTGAAAAATTACATAACTACCATTACAGAAAAACTTCATATAAAATTTTTAAAAATCATAAAACTTCTTAATGGCTTATTTTAGTTTCTAATTGCAAACATAAGAATGGAAATTTCGAGAAATTTATTGTTTATTGAAATGTTGTGTAATAATAGTGTTGAACGTAGTTAATTTTTCCCGTGAATTGAATTTTTGGAAAATTAAATTGAATTTTTTATACTAAAGAAAATTATGAATTATAAATTATGAATTGAATTGAATTTTTGAAAAATTGAATTGAATTGCATTTAATTAAATTGTATTGTTTCGAATTAAGATTGCATTATATCAAATTGCACTGAATTAAGTTGAATTACATTGAATTGCTTGTATCAAACAATTTGTAAATATTTTAAATTGTAAATTTGAACTATTTATTTGCTGTGTAAAGGCCCCTTCAAACAACCATATAACTATAAAAACCCCTATTTTGTTACGCTTATATAACAATCCAGCGGCGCAAGGAGGCTCTTGGTTGAAATCAGTAAGATATTTGTCCCCGTTTTCAGCCAGCTGCCAACCGGACAACTTTGCCAGCCGCAATCAACATACGACTAAAACCCGAAATAATGTAAGTTAACCGTTATCTTTTCCTCTTCTCTAATACGAAGAGAGATTGGATGTTTTGTGAAAGAACTTAGGTTCTTAGCGGGATGTGTATACTTACAAGGGTATACACATCCCGCTGAGAACCTAAGTTCTTCCACAAAACATCCAATCTCTCTCACGAAACCTAAGTTCCAACTTAAATCTTCAGACCAAATCTGACAGATTTACAATTATATCATTTGCATTTTACAAATTGAAAACATATGAATTTTTCGAGAACATTTTGTTAACGTATGAACTAATGAATTTTATATACAGGGTTGCCCATATTCGACGGACCCATGTTTTTTAAAAAAAAATCAAAGAAAAATATAAAAATTTGGCGGTTGGCAATCTTATTCATTTAATTTGTTCCAAGTAGATTTGTTTACATCAATTTTTGAATATGATATCTCTCAAATGGCCGCCTCTGGCGTTGATGGCGTATTGTGCCCTTTTTGCAGCATTTTCCATCGTTTTCGCCAACATTTCGGCCGGAATAGCGGCTATTTCTTCACGAATGTTGTCCTTGAGCTCTTCTACGGCCCTTGGCTTGTTAACGTAAACCTTTGACTTCAAATGTCCCCACAAGAAGAAGTCAGCGGGCGTCAAGTCGGGCAAACGCGGTGGCCAGTCCAAATCACCACTTTTCGACATCAAACGGCTCGGAAACAAATTCTTCAGAAAATCGATTGTTATGCGACTTGTGTGCGGTGGAGCGTCGTCTTGTTGGAACCAGAACTGCCTCATACGCTTTCGACTAATAATTGGCATCACAAAATTGGTCATCATGTCGCGATAACGCTCCTGGTTGATGGTAACAGCATGGCCATTTTCGTTTTGGAAGAAAAACGGCCCAATGACCGTTTTCGCACTAACGCCGCACCAAACTGTGACTTTTTCGTCATGAAGAGGCAATTCTTGAATCTCCTGAAGATTTTCAGTGGCGTAAATACGGCAATTTTGCTTATTTACGGTCCCATTCAATGTGAAATGGGCTTCATCGGACATGATAATTTTGTTCCAAAATTGCTCGTCATCATCGGCTATTTCGATGACTCGTTGGGCCCATTCCAATCGACGAGGCTTGTCCGCAGGCAACAATCTTTGCGTCAATTGAATTTTGTATGGGAACAAATGCAAATCAACGCGAATAATCCGTTGTAAAGTGGACCGAGCCATGCCCAACTGCTGAGAACGGCGTTTTTGGGATGTTCTTGGGAACCTCTCAACACTGGCTCGTACGGCAGCGATATTCTCGGCCGATCGCCTTGGTCGACTTTTATTTGGCCTCTTCGGATTAGAAAGAGCCTCACCAGTCGAAAATTTTTCGTATAAACGCTTAATGGTGTTCTTAGAAGGCGCACTTCTCACATTTTTTAATATTTTAAAAGCACGTTGAGTTTTCACAATTGACTTCTTCTGTTGAATGTAAATTTCAACTATTTCAGAGCGCTCGCGTGGCGTGTATTGTTCCATGGTAAAAATCTGCTTGGACTGACGCTTCAAACGCGGTATGTCATTAAGCGATCTGACATCTCTGTCAAAAGTTATGGCGTTGCCAGATGGGTCCGTCGAATATGGGCAACCCTGTATTAGTTATTTTAATTCCTATGACCAATTCTGTAGAAAAAAAGCTTTACCTCAGAATTCTCGCAGTAACCCATCACCCGATTATCTTCTATCCTTGTAATAAAGAAATGGATTGACAATTAGTATTCAGTCTACAGCAACTCGTGAAATATCAATTTTGGCATCTAAAGAAAAGAGAATTTAGCAATTACTATTTCCCAAATCCCTCGCAGCCAAAGATATGCATGGTGCGAATTTTGAAATAAAGATTTTGAACAGAATTTAATTCCCCCGAATTTTGTTTTTCTTTCTCCTCAATCTTGTGAAACTATTCCTAATTACCACCCCCGTATAAACACATTTCAAAGTACTCTCATCTTCTGTTATCAAAAACAACATTCAAAAGAAATTACAGGTAGGCTTTTTAAGACATATCTATTTAAGTAAAGTGCCTTTAGCAAAAAAGAACATTAGATTTCTTTCAAACTTATATTTGTAATAGAGTTTTTCACTTCTACACGAAGGTATTTATACAATTTCAATATATAACATCAATTTTCTAGCTACTGAAATAAGTATATTGTACATCCCTTTAAATACATTTTATTTAAACAATCTTGTAGCTCAGCATTACAAAATCAATCTAAAAAAGTTTAAACATAATCTTCACAATTACTCAAAATTAGTCCGAAGACAACCTTTTATACAATTTGCTGCAAAAAATATGGTTTGCTTATTCTAAATTTAGACTAATATTTGTGTGTGAATAATACATGAAGCGTTCATTTATATTACTGCTGTTTTCGTCTGGAAATGAAAAAGGTGAAAATAAGGACTATGTGTTGAAGATGGTAAAAATTGTTTGCACATTCAACGAACGCAATTCTGACTGAAAGGAAAACAAAATTAAATAACATTCCCGGAAAAGACGTTGCCATTGACACTGACATTTCTTATAAAATAACATATTGAATGAAATTGTATAATGCGAATTCTCTTATCTCTTCAATTGGATTGTACTTAAATATAAATCCTTAAATGTAATAATATATATAAAATAAAATATGTACATAAAGGGTGATTTTTTTAATCGGAGTTTTTCTAAAAATCGAATAAAACACTCAAATTTGTCTCATATATTGGAATTTTTTATTGGAATCGATAAATTGGTCTTTGCCATTTAATTTTTAAAGATAATTTCATGTAAATGTTGTTCGCGGCCCCGTCTCAAAGTGTCCATTTGGAAGGTCCAATTTTTCGTCACTTTTTCCAACATTTCGTTCTGTATTCCACGAATAACGCGTATTATGTTATCCTATAAGGCTTCAATAGTGTTCGGCTTGTCCACATAGACTAACGGCTTGACAAAACCCCACAAGAAATAATCAAGAGGCGTTAAATCGCAAGATCACAGGGCCAAATCGAGAGATAAGCTGCTCATCAAATTCATCCCTCCACATATCCATAGTTTCAAGAGCAATATGGCATGTTGAACCGTTTTAATGAAACCGCATGTCAATAAAGTTGAACTCAGCCAATTGGGGCAAAAAAAAAAAAAAAAAAAAAAACAAAAATTGGGTATCATGGCTCGATATAGTTCGCCGTTGACGGTAACGTTTCTTCCGTCGTCTTTGAGAAAAATGGACTGATGATGCCACCAGCTCATAAACCATACCAGACTGTCGTTTTTTCGGGATGCATCGGTAATTCATGTATGGCATGTGGCTGTTCATCACTCCAGATGCGACAGTTTTGCTTGTCTACGTGTTCGTTCAGAAAGAAATGAGCTTCATCGCTGAACACAATTTTTCGATGAAACAGCGGATTTTCATTGAGATTTTGTAAGGCCCATTCACCAAATATTAGGCGTTGTGGTAGGTCATTCGGCTTCAATTCTTGCGTGAGTCGAATTTTATAGGATTTCAAACTCAAATCGACATGTAAAATTTTCCTTGTGGTTGAGTAACATTTGACATTTCACGATCATCATTAACACTGGTCGCTACGGCTGCAATATTGTCTTCGGTACGCACTCTACGCATGCGAGTTTTCATTGAGCTTTTGTAAGGCCCATTCACCAAAAATTAGACGTTGTGGTAGGTCATTATGCTTCAATTCTTGCGTGGGTTGAGTTTTATAGGCTTCCAAACTCAAATCGACATGTAAAATTTTCCTTGTGGTTGAGTAACATTTGACATTTCACGATCATCATTAACACAGGTCACTATGGCTTCAATATTTTCTTCGGTACGCATTCTACCCGTGCGATTCGATTTTTTTATGACCAACGAAGTAAATTTGGTGAGAAATTTGGAGATAACAGCACGAATTGTTAACTCAGCAGGTCGATTATGACGACCATAAAATGGTCGTTTCAAACGATGCACATTTGTCATAGAGCACGAATTTTGACAATAAATTTCAACGATTTGCAATCGTTGCTCGTTTGTTAGTCTTTCCATGATGAAACGGCAGAGTATACTGTACACTTTTCACTTTGACAGATGACGTTTGGACGCCATTACCAAGTAGTGCTGCCAACCTGAAAACTTAAATCTTTAAAAATCACCCTGTACATATAGGTATACATATATATTATTTTTTTATCTGACAACAGATTGTTATTTGAATATGAATCACATTTGATGCGTAAATCTGTATTTTTGCTGTTTTTATTCGGACATGAAATAGATGTAAATAAAATCTTTATTTTTCGGATGCTAAGAATTCCTTATGTATGCAAGAACGCAATGATGTCTGAAAGGAAAAAAAAATGTCAACATACTGTTATTATTTATTTTACATTCGTTGCAAATTTAATAAAAGTTCCAAGAACTATGGCAAATCTGTATTCCAATGAGTTGAAACACGTATATATTCTATTAAAATTCAAAGGAAAATGTAATAAAAGTGATGCTGTCTTACATGATGCTGTCGTACATATTTGAAGGAACAAAATATTCGCAGAAGGTGCTGCAAAAACAACGTATGAGTAATATTTGATACTTCGATGTATTAATATTCCACATACGTAGTGTGGTGTGGTGTCTCAGGAAATGCTAAACGTCAAATTGTCTCTTTAAGTTGCATTTGTAGCTTCACGAGTCATCAAGGCAAATATTAAAATTATGTATTTGTCTGGATTTCCACGAACAATTTCGATAAATGGCCTTCCTTTTACTACACCTTATGATTCCCTAAGCTGAGTTTATGGTTTTCATTACATAAAAATTCGCATAGCGTTGTCTTAACTATATGTATATATTATTAGGCATTATTATTGGGTGAAAACGATTAAAGCTTAATATGCGAACATCCCACATCATTTATGGTGATTGATTTCCTTTTCGGAAATACTAATACTGCTGTAATATTTACATATTTAAATGTTGTCTTCTCTATATGGAAATGCAGAATTTTCTTTCGTAGGGAAAATAACATAAAGTGTTGCATTTAATGCAACAAAGAAGGTAAAATTTTCTCTAACAATAACTTGTATTTCGATTTGCATTCACTTACCATAAAAAAATTACAAATGCAGAATCACCGTGATAACCCGAAAGCTATGCGTGATATATTTAGAATGTGAGAGCGATTTGAAAGTGACGAATCAGAATATACAGAAATTGATGTACTCGTATAGCAATAGAAATTATGAACGAACTTATAATACACACAAGTTTATTTGCTTTTTTCTTTGTTTTAGAAAATATTTGACATCTTTAATACTTAAAAAAAACATTTTTTATCACATAGAAAATATTATGATATATCAGACTAAACACTAGTATTTAATACACTGCTCAATTATAACAATTAAAACAATACGAACTTGGAAAAGAAAAGAACATCATTTAATTAGAGGAAAAAAGTACAATTCTTTGCATCTTTCCCGAGTGAGATCTTAAGAAAAGACTAACTTCCAGTTGCTCTTCTTTAAGAATGAATACAAGATCAAAAAGACCCACAAAGTATAACATTTTTACCCGAGTAGATAACATAATTATATAATACAAATGAGAGTATGTTTTCGTACAGTCAAAAAAGGAATATTTTTGATATACTCATTATGACCGAATATACTGTCCGATTTGATTCACATTTTAAAAATCAATCAACAGAGTCCTACATATCTTTCTATTACAATTTTTTCAAAGATATCGAAATCATCGAATTACTTCAACATTATAACAACATCATAACATCATAATCACATCATAACATCAAAACATCATAATATCATAACATTATTCAACATCATAACATCATAGCATCACAGCATAACATCATATATTCATAACATCATAACAGCATAACATCATAACAACATAACATCATAACATCGTAACATCATAACATTATAAAATCATAACAACATAACAAAATAACATTATGATGTCATAAAATCATAACATTACGACATCATTACAACATCAGAACATCATAACATCACAACGTCATAACAACATAATATCATAAAATCATAATATCATGCCATCATAACATTATAACATCATAACATTATATAACATCATAACATCATATGCCATCATAACATCATATAACTTCATAACATCATAATATTATAGCGTCATATTATAACAGCATAACATCATAACATTGTAACATCGTAACATTATGTAATCGTAACCACATAACATCATAAGATCAAAACATCATAACATCATAACTTCATAACATCATTACAACATAACATCATAACATCGTAACATTATAAAATCATAATACCATAACATAAAAACATCATAAAAACATAAAATCATAACATCATTACAACATAACATCAGAACGTAATAACATTGTAACATCAAAACATTATAAAATCATAACAACATAATATTAAAATATCAACACATCAAAACATCATAACAACATAAAATCATAACATCATAACATCATTACAACATAACATCAGAACATCATAACATTGTAACATCAAAACATTATAAAATCATAACAATATAACATTATAACATCATATCAACATAAAATCATAATATCATAACATCATATAATATCATAACGTCAAAAAACATCATAACATCATATAATACCATAACATTATAACATTATAACAAATAGACATGGGTGTCACACTTTTTGTTGGATTGGGAAGTCTTGGTTATCTGTACTGTTTTTGCAGCATATCGAATTGACCTCCGTTCAAAGGTGTCACAAGCTCTACTTTGCTTTAGGAAATTAAGAACTCATTAGAAATGTTTATTCTTTATAAACATTCGAAAATTTATTTTCCATTCTGCAAATACACGAGTATAGTGCTATCCATTTTTCGTTTCCAAGTAAAGTTGTATAAAAAACACATGAAGCTATTATTTCGGTGAAATTTTTATTTCATTATAATGCTTGGGCTTTGCTATTATGTATGAAATACTTTGAACTGGTTGCAGCAGTGGATCTTCTTGAGGCAGTTTTCAAAAACAATATGACGGCAATATGATACTTCCAGACCATAATGCGCACCAAACATTCACTTTTTCCGGATGCAATTGATTTCCACAATCGCTTCTGAGCTTTCTAAGTTTCACATGCGACAATTGAGTTGTTGGCGTAATTACCGAGAGAGAAATAAGCTTCATCGCTGAAGAAAATTTTGTTCGATTGAAAACCCACGTTTGAATCGTCTCTTTTTTCATAAGCTTTAACTATTTTTGAGCGTTCTTTTGTTGTTAAATTATTCATATTCCTAAATGGCAAATTTTTCGCTAAATAAATAACACTTCAGACCACAGGTATTTGAGAGCTGACAGCCTTGCGGCGGTTTCGAAACCACTGAATGGATAATCCTATCAGTTTTTCATACTTCTAATGAATTTTTTTTTTAAATACAATTTAGTGGAGTAATATAAAGCACTCGACCTTTGAACACAACGTTGAACAATAAATAAAATGAATATCAAACTATTTCCGGAATCGAAATTTTATCCGACGGGTGGAAGTCCAAACCATCTGTAATTGCTGCTAGAACGATAATTGATGCAATGACTATAATAAATAATTTTAATTACACAATATGGTATAATTAATAAGCATTGTCAGTTTTGTCTATAATTTTCAAGATAAAATGCAATGCAATTTCAATATCCTCAGTGCGTCCCTATTTTGAGATACATTCTAAGACGCCTAAATTTTTATATCTAAACAATGACCGTTAAATTTTTATAAAACAGGACATTTGAATTTCAAAAACTATTTATTTTCTTTTGTTAGCTTTTATTGTAGAGGTTTCCGGGAAAAAAATGTTCCTCGTAAGCTGTGCTAAAAGAACGTTTTTGAAACTTTTGAAACTTTTTTTCTAAACTTTTTTGGCGATTTTTTTAAACTACGGCCAACATGGGCAAAAGCAAGTTTAAATTAAAGTATTGGTAAGCTTTGTAACCGTATGTATCTGTAATAGGTTGATTCATCATGTGCTTTTAGACCTAATATTGTGGCCATGGAATACATACTTTTCAATATGTGCATATTGGTTATTATTCAAACTTTACAGCTAATATGAGCGTTATCTAAATAGTGGCAGAATCCGAAAAAATACTTTTACTTTTGGCAAATGCAAATGTAAAGTTGTTAAAGGATCGAAATTAAGCACATGCCAGAGACATCATAACTTCACTCATTTGGTAGTGTATCGTGTACTTTTTAGATAGTTCCAAATGAACTTTAATTTCTAATCCCTTTTCTATGTTACTCTAACTTGAAACTGCAAATTCGTTATGCATTTTATTGAAAAAGAAAAAAAACGTTGTCGTTGCAAACAACATATTTTTTTTTTGAATTCTAGATTTATTACTATCTGTCCTTGGACATTCATTAATATTTACATTGACCTACATACTACTTATATACTAAAATTTTATTTTTATTCGGGAACACTTCCTTGAGTGTCCCTACTGCTATATTCGTTCTGAGTAGCCAGGTCCTGTGTGGTTCTCCTCCTTTGTCTGGTAAATAATGGTGTTTCGTTCATCAGATTGGACGCCAACTGATTCGAATGTTGTTGAATACGATTCATGTATCTAGCGGAGTATTTTTGGACTTCTTCCTTAATGAAGGGTGTTTTCAATTCTCTATGTAATTGTTTGTTCACGAAGTATCTGGGTGCAGCGGTAATGGTTTGCACTACTTTGGATTGAAAGCGTTGCAATATTTCAAGGTTGGATTTTGCTGCAGTCCCCCATAACTGGATTCCATATGTCCATACGGGCTTTAAGACGCATTTATAGATTTTTAATTTGTTATCTAAGGATAATTTGGATTTGCCATTTAAAAGCCAATTTAAAGGTCTTAGTTTGAGCCCCAAGGCCAGTCTTTTGTAAATATATGCTTTCTCTAAGTCAGTGTTCTGTCCAAATAAAAGCCTAGATACTTTGCATCATTTGCTTGAGGTATTTCAACATTATTAATAGACACGGGAGGGCAACATCCTCTCCGAAGTGTACACGTTACCTGAACCGATTTCGTTTCGTTTGCCTTTATTCTCCATTTCTGCAGCCATTTTGTTATGGTATCGAGATGATTTTGCAATTTTCTAGATGCTTGATCCGGGTTGACGTCAGTGGCAAGAACAGCTGTATCGTCTGCAAACGTTCCAATAAGAGTCCCTTCTTCTGTGGGTCGATCCGAAGTGAAAATCAGATATAAGGTAGGACCAATAGTGCTGCCCTGAGGTACTCCCGATTTAAGCATGTCCGATATGTCTTTGCAAACAACATATTATGGCGAAATTATCTATGTTTTTTTTTATTTATATGTGCTTTCTGGTTAAATGCCTTTGTGAGTGCTGCCACTATGCAAGCAATGTAATTCTCGGTGATGTCACAAGCAGTGGTAACTGCGAAAAGCTTTAGTCTAATGCAAAACTCGCCAAAGGTGTAGGCGGTTGCCTGCCTTTCTCATTTGAGCAAAGTGCAAAACTGTTAAACGTTTATTTCACACTAGAACGTACTCTATCCTGACATGGTCCTGTGCAATTACACTGTGTAAATTGTAATTTATAAATTTGCAAAATTCTGGTTATACCGTCTGCTTCTCTTATTTGCAGATAAACAACAGTGTCCTCGTCCATGTAAACACTGTTTAGGGTTTAGTAATTTTCGTCGTTCCCATGACTTTGTTTATGTTATCATTGTTCTCATTGGGGTTAGATCTAAACGCTGTCGTTTATGTGAAAGATATGTCCTGGCAGTATTATGACGGGAGTCATTAATTCAGTTTCAACAGTGTAGCAAACCCATATCATGCGGCTTTTGAAAACGTATTGGTGATATTGCTAAAACATAACGTCCATAAGCAAGAGCAGCACAGCAAACCTAAGACATATATTTTTTTTTAAATGGAACTTATTTTAAGTTAGGAAAACTTCAATTGTTGTAAACAGATGTTAGATTTTTACTTATATATTTGTTTTTTTGCTTAATCTTATAGTATATTCATATGCTGTGACGGTTGACACCCTCACATCTGTGCAACTGCACAGCGTTAGATGTTCTGTTCTGATATTTTTTAATTAAATATATACAGCGTGGGCCAAAATGACCGAAGTGGTGTGAATTGCTTATAACTTTTTATTTAAGACATATTTTTTTTTGTTTTTTTTTTTAATACAGTAAATTTATGGGGAATATTTTTAGATTAGTTATTAAAAATGATATCTCGCAAGTGGTGGCCATTTTCTGCTTCGCACAAATGTGCTCTTTCCAACACATTTTCCATGACCTTTCGCAAAATTTCCGGTGTTATGTTGTTAATTTCGTCTCGAATTTGGATTTTAACTCGTCAATAGTCCTGGGCTTATTAACATAAACTTTTCCTTTTAAATAACCCCAAAGGAAAAAGTCTGGAGCGGTTAAATCCGGGGAACGCGGAGGCCAATTAAAATTGCTTGTACGCGAAATTATTCTTTCACCAAATATGTTGCTTAAAAGAACTATTGTGGCCCTCGCAGTGTGCGCTGTGGCTCCATCCTGTTGGAACCATATTTGCGGATGGTTTTCCACGGCTGGCCTTACAAAATTTTCCAACATGGCCCGATATCGATCAGCATTGATGGAAATGGCAACACCTCATTCATTTTCAAAAAAATATGAGCCAATGATCCTTTCTGAAGAAACACCGCACCAAACAGTACACTTAACTGGGTGTAATTGTCGTTGATGAAGTACTCTCGGGTTTTCCGTAGCCCATATCCTACAGTTTTGCTTGTTAACGAACCCATTTAATTGGAAATGGGATTCGTCACTCATAACTAAGTTATGAATAAAATTAGGATTCTCTTGTGTTTTTTGCTGGAAATAAATTGCATAGTCAAGTCGTTGCTAGCAATCTGTCGGTTTCAATTCTTGAACAATTTGAATTTTGTATGGAAACATTCTTATGCTATGCAAAATTCGCTGCAGCGACCCTCTTGAGATGCCAAGTTGTGTCGAACGTCTCCTGGTTGATGTTTGTGGATCCTCCTGAATACTCTCCTGTACCACTTGAATATTGTCATCCGTGTGCACCGTTCGTCATCTTCCTTCCTTACTGCTCCTTGTTCTCGAAAATTTGCAACAAGACGGTTTATTGTTGACTGAGAGGGTGCAACCCGCACATTAAATTGACGACGGTATGCACGCTGAGTCAACACAATGGACCGTTGATTAACAAAGTAAATTTCAATGATTTGGGCACGTTGTTCAGTTGTGTATTGCTCCATTATAAATTCTCCCAGTCTTCTTTACAAAATACTAAAAAGAAAAGAAAAAAAAAAATTATAATAAAAAAGTTATGAGGAATTCACACCACTTCGTTCATTCTGGGCCACCCTGTATATCTGCTTTTTAAGGTTTCCCTACCACATAGTTGTAGGAATTTAACTTCCTGGCATTGTAAAGCAAATAAAAGTGATATATGTGAAAAGTTTTAACTGTGTCTCTGACTAGCAGGAAGGCTTTTGTCGTGAAAAAAATATCGCTTGATGAATATTTCATGTAATTTCATGCAGTTTTTTTTTTGTTTTTTTTTTTTGATGTCATTTTGGAAAATTGTTTGTGTTATCGCGTTTTGATGGGAAAGATATAGCATTATTTGTGTTTCTGTGTGATCGATGGATTTGATTTCAAAATTATTCTAAGATATAGATCATAAACGTTATCTGGCATTTGTTGTCGAAAATAGCACAAATGATATGCCACGAATTTCACACTATTCAAGGGCCTCTTCTCTTCTACTGTCGTTGAAATCTTCACAATTGATTGATTGATTATAAAATTTTGTTTTCATTATTTCTTAAGTCATATTAAAAATTCAGAAAAAATTACTAATAAGAGGAATTATGAATTAGTAGAAGAAGAGGTTTCATTTTTGGTATCGTGGAGCATATTTCCACATCAACGTCAACTTTATTAATTCCCAAAAACGTACATAGTTGCTCTATTTATACTAAAATTACTTATTGTAGAAAATGCTACAATATTTCAGAGAGAACACATATTTACACAATGGGTGCAACAAAGACAAACATATTTACAAAATAGTGTTGTATATCATAGACTTAATTCTAGAATGTTCAGGTGAAAAGGAGATAGCAATAAACTATATAATGGGAGTGAGAGGAACAAACATAACTTATTGTCGTAAACGTAATTCTAGAAAAGTCCCACCCACAGATAAAGAGGGAAAGAGATTACATATGTATATACTTGAATGTTCTAGGCACGGTTTTGATGACCTTTCTAGAGTATATACAGGATGGCGCAACAGAACGTGCATATTTAAAAAATAGATTAAAAAATAAATACAAAATGTATGGTTAAAATAAATCTAAGGCATTATAGAGTAATAAATGGAGTTTATTTTTTAAAAATAACATCATCTTAATGGTGACCCTCTCTACGACGGCACTCCTCTAACCGCAAACGAAAATTATTGAAAACTTTCTTCAGTAATACTGGTGTAATGGCTGCCATTTCACCACGGATATTCTCCTTGAGCTGAACGATGTTTCTTGGATTATTACTGTAGACTTTGTGTTTGAGGTATCACCACAAAAAAGTCAAGAGGCGTCAAGTCTGGACTACGTGGGGGCCATGGGATATCACCTTTTTTCGAAATCAGTCTGCCAGGGAACATCTGCTTCACCACCGCCATGGAGTCATTTGATGTGTGACAGGTAGCTCCATCTTGTTGGAACCAAGTTCTGGAATTCATTATTCTTGAACTTTCAATTTCTGGAGCCAAAAATCCGTCCAACATCTCAACATAGTATTAACCGTGACGTTTTGGCCCCGCGCATTTTCGAAGAAAAAAGGACCAATTATTTCTCTGCCAGAGATTGCTGCACATACTGTCACTTTAGGACTATGCAATGGTTTCTGGTGTTTGATTTTGCGATTTTCACTGTTCCAGTGACGACAATTTTGACGGTTTACGAACCCATTCATAAGGAAATGAGCCTTGTTAGAGAAAAGGATATTGTCAAAATTGGAAAATCGATTAAGCATTTCATTGGCAAATGCGAGCCTTGCTATGAAGTCAGACTCTTTCAATTCTTGTGTTAATTGCAACTTATATGGATGCAATTTAAGATCCAATGTTAAAATTCGTTGCAAACTTCATCGCGATAATTGTAAGACAGACGATCTCTTGCGAGTCGACATTTGTGGATTTCCTCGTGCAGACTCCGCGAAGCTTCCCGTCGAAGTGATTCATAGCGACTAAAACTCCATGAGCCCGCCAACCCAACGATGTAGGCGCGTTGTCATGCTGGAGAATCACCTTTTAGCGGCTTTCCACGAATTGTGGGCATTTCTCGCACAAAGCTGGGTTCAATCGCATCTATTGAAGTCAATACCGATCCTCAGTGATGGTTTCGCTTGGTAATAATAATAATTATAATGATAGTAATAACCGACACCGACCTGATCGCGCCAAATACAGAGAATAACCTTCGCAGCGTGAATATTGGGGCCTGACAGCCCCCATGATTTTTTTTTTGTTTGGACTGCTGTAATGGATCCATTTTCATCACTAGTTACAATACGATCAAGAAACCCCTTCTTTTTTTGTCGCTGAAGCGGTTGTTCACAAGCGAAAAACGTCTCTTAGCTTCAACTCATAAGGAACCCAAATTTCTTGCTTTTGAGACATCCCTAACGCATGTAATCGCCTGAAAATGGCTTGGCAGGTAACTCTTGCGTTTGACACAGATCCCCGTCAAACGTGTTGAAGCTCTCGATGAGCTCTAGCTGCCGTTTTCTTTGGTTGAAAGAAGATAATCAATACTTTCCGCATATGACGATTATTTGGCACAAAATCATGTATATTCACACAACCAAAAAGATATGATAGGCCATCTGCGATCGCAGCTATGGAGCCACTACAAAATGGCATCGGTTTAATGATTTTTGCATGAAGATTGCAGTAGATGTCACAGATATTTTTTCTGGTGTTTTCTTGTCCATTGCATCTTAATTCCTAGATGACGGTAGGACCTCGCTTAATCAAACCGAGGCATATCTTTAAATTATGGTCTCTATAAGGTTTACAGGTATCGTCTACATTGCTGTTGGTAGTCTTCATACCATTCTTTCCTCTTAAGTTTTCATAATTAATTCTATTCTCTATAACAACGGCCGTATTTAATCCTAGCGTTGGGACTGTCGACGACCATAAGGCTGGTATAGGAGTTGAGTTTCAATAATATATCGGAAATCATGAGACGTTTGAGACATTTTGCAAAGAGTTCTACTTATTTTCAAGTGTATAACAGTGACAGAATCCTAATTGAAGTTAGTTAACCCTGAAAAACTGTAATTTTTTCGAGATTATACATGTTTAGATGTCACAAATATTTTATGCTATACTTTCTATTTATCGTTAGTATTGCTACTATAAACTCGTAAAGTACAAATCGAAATTTTAAAGGGCTTTGGTGAATTTTATTCAGATTTTGCACTTCAAAAATGTGATGAGCAAATAAATGAAATATTTAGCTTAATTTAAATTTTCTTTAAGAGAGATGATCACTTTATTACACTTTATTTTTAAAAATTTGACAACATAAACTCAATCTACCTGAGTGGCTAATTTATGTGTCCGTTCATATCCACAAGTATATTATTATACGTACGACGGTGTCCTCCATATGTACTGACAATTCTTAGACATTGAGTGTGTTCTGTTGCAACCATCAACAGGAGTATAAATATTAATGTGTTTATGCTTATTGTATATGCAAAACTCTCGTTAATATCATTCGTGGGAGGTAATGAAAATTCTTCTTTTTTTTTTGGCTTCATCGTAAAATTTCTCTAAAGAGTATTTTTAAATCTCTTTGGAGGCACATAATATCCACATGTATTCCTTGTCTTTCTGAAAGGAATTTGCACATTACACATCACTGTTTATCCTGAGGATTTATGTAAAATCAAGAAATATGCCTTTGCATTCAAATGAAAAAAAAAAAAAACAGAAAATGAAAAAAAAGTAAAATAAATGTTGTTGACATGTCAAGAATTTAATGCATTACACACGGAAAACAATCCCATATTATTAGGTACTGTCGGTGATAGTCGATTCTGCCATAACCGATTTTGCCCGATTTCGAACTTAATATGCCTGCGGATATATGATAGAGGTAGATAGACCGGTGATGTGTCCACAGTGATTTCAATAGATATGCTCACTCGGATGGATTGACCTAATTAAATCATCATAGATTTTTTTTTTGACGATGAGCAATATATAGATTTTATGTCCCAATATTCTTACTGACGGGATATGGGTCAGACAATGCCTTTTTGCATAAGAGAGTCCTGTCAGATCTTACTAATGTGCCATGGGGCATACAATACCTTTCTGTACAAGGGATTTCAGTCCGATCGCGAGTCGTGCGGTGCGTCACTGGCAGACTGGCTGAATGTGTAGTACGAATATCACTTATATTCAGATAAAAGGAACTTCCAGGATTTAGCGATATTTAGGTTAGGTGATGGTTGGATAAGAAGTAAAGGGTGATTTTTTAATCGTAGTATTTTTAAAAATCGAATACTCCCCTAAAATTTGCATCATATATTAAAACTTTTTATTGGAATCGATAAATTGGTCTTTGCCATTTAATTTTTAAAGATAATTTCATGTAAATGTTGTCCGCGGCTCCATCTCAAAATGTCCATTCGAAAGGTCCAATTTTTCGTCACTTTTTCGATCATTTCGGCCTGTATTCCACGAAAACGCGTGTTATGTTATCCTGTAAGGCTTCAATAGTGTTCGGCTTGTCCACATAGACTAACGACTTGACATAACCTCACAAGAAATAATCAAGAGGTGTTAAATTGCAAGGTCTTGGGGACCAACTCACAGAGCCAAATCGAGAGATAAACTGCTCACCAAACTCATCCCTCAACATACCAATTGTTTCATGAGCAGTGTGGCATGTTACACCGTCCTGGTGAAACCACATGTCAACCAAGTTCAACTCAGCCAATTGGGACCAAAAAAAAAAAAAAAAAAATCGCGTGTCATGACTGTTCGCCGTTGACGGTAACCTTTCTTCCACGGTCGTCTTCGAAGAAAAATAGACCGATGATGCCGCCAGCCCATAAACCACACTAGACTGTCGTTTTTTCGGGATGCATCGGTAATTCATGTGTGGCATAGGACTATTCATCACTCCAGATGCGACAGTTTTGTTTATCCGTTTGTATCCGTTCAGCAAGAAATGAGCCCTATCGCTGAACACAATTTTTCGATAAAAAAAGCTTTTTACTGAGCTTTTGTAAGGCCCATTCACCAAAAATTGGACGTTGTGGTAGGTCATTCGTCATTACATGATGAAATGGCAGAGTATACTGTACACTTTTCACTTTGACAGATGACGTTTGGACGTCATTACAAACCAGTGTTGCCAACCTGAAAAACTTAAATCTTAAAAAATCACCTCATAGTAGAGCAACGGAGTTTACTTGCAGGGCGTTTGCTTGGCGTAGGGCTACTGTTTCGTAGTAATGAAGTGTGCAGTTGCTTGCCTTTTCGACGAAGACTTATCTAAGAGGTTAGGTTGCTGCAAGACTATTTGGATCGGGCAGATCAAACAATCTTGGCGGCAGCTGCTGTTCATTGCGGGGGACTGCAATTTATTGAAGCTGGGAGTAGCTTGTCTGCAATATTCCACCAGAGGCCCCTTTTTTTGGTTCCAAAGGTGACAGTTACTCTTGCGGTCAAAATCTCGAGTTCATGCCTTATTTATCTGTATCTTAGTGAAGTCCCCAAGGTACAGACAGGCCTGGGAATTCCACGTCTATATCACATGTTTGCCATTCACCATCGTCGAGCGGAAGAAGTTTACAGTTTTCCTCCGTCTCCCACCGAGGAGGGTACTGCGTCTTTACAAGATAATATCGATCGTACCACCAACTAGGAGGTTTCCGCACTAGCAAGTATGTAAAAGATTCCGGTCCTTACTCTTTTGCAGCAGGGTGACAATCTACGTGAGGTTTGGCATATTAATCACGATTTGGCATAGTTTGGCTGCGGAGTTTCAACCGGTGAATTTGGTCTGGAATCCCCGAGACAAAGTTCCGGCCTGATCATTTGGTGTTGGACTTCCTGTGGAAACATTGCGTGGGTTATGGGTTGAAACCGAAGTAGCTGGTAAAGTCTTCTTGCTCGAAAGTGGAGTTGCATAGCAATTGGGTGCTACAGACTCATAGAGTAGTTGAGGTTTTAAGAGAGACCTCAACTCCACCAATGGGGATTATGTCCCTTATTAGCATAAACAATTTGTTATCTACTGACTTAAAGAAAGGGTCGGCAGTTGCGGTAGCTTGTCCGAAAAATTGTCGACTCTTGTTCCAAGATAGTCTAAGTGTACTTGGCTATCCCAGTGTAGCGCCTGGCAATCGCATTGTAATATGCCCAGAATGATTAGCACACTGTAGCTAAGGCCTTTATGGCGACACTCACTTAAAATCTACGGAGATTTTGTGTGATAACAAATGGAATGACAAAATTGGTATATCTGTAATCCTGTAGTGGTGGATATAAAAATGTCTGAAATAAGGAAAAAGTATAGCACTATAGTAGATGCTAATGGTAATGCGATGTTATGAAGTGATAAGGAATTATTGAGGGATATTTGAAAAGGAAGCTCCAATATTTTAGCTGAAATTTTTAGGCAACTAAAAGTATTCTGTTTATTAGCAACAAACCGCACTAATACTTCTTTGGCAATAAATTGTCAAGCAAAAACCCTTTATGTTACTTCATTGTGTGTGCCAATTTAATAGGAAAATACGTTGAATCCAATATAAACAGGATTTACAGAGCGTGATGCAAATAGAAATATATTTTCAAACTTGAATTTGAATAAAGTATTAGATAAGCTACATAAATAACATAAAACTGTGGTAATGGTACGCTAATGCCAACGTTTTTCACAAAATCCGCTGTAAATCGTAATGGAAAATATTAAGAGCCTTTCATCGTTCTAGGAAATAGAAAACTCCACAATGTGTACTTTTTCGCTTGGTAATCTTTGTTACCATTTTCATCAAATTCAAATACAGTTGTTTCATTTTCAGGGGAATTTTCTTGTTTGTTTTTGCTTTCTATGTAGTTGGATAAACAAACAAATCTTTTGGCTCTGAACTACCAGAAAAATTGCTAGATAACAAGAAGTTTGCGTGTTTCTTCCGTGCAAAGTAGGAAGACATGATAAACTAAGCCACGTGTAAGGAATTTGGAAAAAAGTACAAACATATCCCCCCCACCTTCTTCTTGGTATTCCTGCCCGGAAGAAGATAATCATTTCGTCCCTTTTCCTTTTTTTTTTCTTTAATGTAGGATGATGTAGGAAGTTGATGTTGTAGGAAGTAACATGTGTTGTTGATTTTGTGGTTTATCGCTGCCATGCATGAGGTTACATTGAACACGTCATTTCCATATCTATATAGATTGCCGAAAAAGCATATCTTAAAACATTTGAGTGAACCATTTTCTTTGCAATGTCATAAGTATAGATAATTTCAATGAATGTCATATGAGTTATGAAAGTATTCCGTCAGAAATATTTGTATACAATTTTTCTTAACTCATTTTGCGTTCATTATTATGAATATTGTAGGTAAATATAGACGATGACGTTGGGATACCATGAATGTTTTAAGTTAGCAGTGGTATTTCAATGTACATTTTATCGGATAAACTAAAAGAAGTTATATTTTCCTTAGCTAAATGGATGCAACTGCAAACTTGCTTTTCATAGTTAACTCAAGCATTTATAATAAAGTTATAAATAGTCTCTGATACTGTCTTATTGTATACGTAGGCCAAGTGACATTTATGGGGTTCAATTGGTTTCATTAGATAAGTCTTAGTTGTTATTTATTTATAATTTGTTAAATATTCTCTTTTGGTTTTGCCGAGCAAACAAAATAATGGCTGTTGACGTGGGACCGAATGTGCTTATAAGTATTCTCCTATTATAAAATCAATTCAGCGTATTTCTCTCACGCAACTTTGTTGTTTAAATGGCAACTGAAATATATATCTTTTTTCTATTATGCGTCGAATGTAAAAAATACTCCAAGTGCTTCAATCATCTGCGCTTCTTCTTCATTTCGTCGCGCCAAGGTTTGACAGTGTACCAAAACCTTTCTCTTTCCAAAGGAGTTCTGGTCGCGCCTTCTGAAACACTCAACGAGTTTATTGTCAAAGATATTGAAACAACATGATGCAGCTAAAGCAATCGCTGTATTTTGGTGAGCTTGATTACGCCGATGTCGACATATCGCTCATGTTTCATATGACACAGATACTCTCTCAGAAAAGATTCTTTTGTTTGTGTCGTAACCCAGAATGCTTCACAAAATACCAAGACTAATGCCAGGAAAAGTTAAATTTTTATTTGTTAAGAAAGGAGTTTTCTCATTAAATTGCTTGCTAAGCCCATAGTATCAAATATTTTCAAGCAATACTTTTCATCTAATTTCCAGGCTGACATCTTTAGTTACATTGAATCCGAATCCAAGTAGATAAAATCCTCCATCACTTTAAATACATGATTGGAAACTTTTACAATGAGTAGACTCTTTGCTGGTCAAAAGAAATAATTTAATGTTTTAGACTCGTTTAAGTTCTCTCCATACTTGAGAAGGCTGCAGTAACATTTCGCAGCATTTGGTCAGTGACATCTGTAGCATCAAGGTAAATCGCGCAAGGCTTTTACTGAACACAGCACAATTCGTATTTATCTCAGCCTTCATAATTAGAGTTGTAGCCTGTTGTCCTGTCTACGGCAAATCTTGACATAGTATAATTTTATACAACGTATGATATGCAGCCCATTCAGTCTTCAGTTTGCGTCATTCTACAAAAATATACCAGCTTTCCAGAAACCACAAACTCCAAAATGTCTTCTTAAAATTTACACCTCATCGAATATATAAAAGCATCTTTTTTGCCAACGCAAAAGCGATGTGTATTAATCTGTTTTTATTAAATCTTAAGTTAATTGTAAATTTATCAGTTCTAAAAACTTACTGATGTATTGGTCCAGGCCTATTCAGGTCAAATTGTATAGGCTTTAGGCTTTCACATATAACTCTCGACAGATGCTTATAAGCGACGAGTAAAACACCTGCACACCTATAAATCGAGCATATATTATAAGTAGTTGAACCGTTTTTTATGCACGACGTAATGCAATTAGGCTTCAGTCATTGCTGTATTTGTGCAACATTTGTAACAAATTCAATAATTGTTATACTATCTAACAGTTTTTTACAGTGTGCTTAAATTGTAAGGCTCGTAAGTATATTTTCCACATGTTAATTAGTGCAAAATTTGTTCAAAATGAGATCATTTAACAGGATATTATAATGGGATAAGTTTTGTCTTCCACTCGGTTGGGAGGTACAGAAAAGCATGAATCAAATTAGTCTTAGTTTTGTACTCTGCTGGAAACTGCAGAAATATTAATTTGTTCAAATTTTGGTTAGCATCAAATCAGTTATAGTATGAACAAGTTTCAGCACCCACTGATTTCTTAATATGAAGGATACATGACGGCTTGGTGCGATTCCTTCCAAATACCACAATTAGGTAGATATTATAAACATTTCAATTCGTGCAATTTCTGGTCAGCATCAGGTTCTCTAATAGTATTAGGTGCGCAACTAAATTCTCGCTTATTTTATAAAAACTTTTTTTAAAAAAACTTTGTTATGAAAATATTCTTACAAATAATTCATTGAAAGTATTGCCAATTCCTAGCTATTACTTTTTTCCATCTCTCTGGCAGAGCTCGAATTCCGTCACGGTAAAACTGTTCATCATTTGGGACTATCCATGAATCTAGCCATTCCTTGATATCCTCATATGAGTGGAACTGCTGGTCAGCCTAACCGTGTGCCATCGAACCAAATAAGTATAATCGGACAATATCTGGAGAATATGGTGGATGGGCTAAGACTTTCCATTTTAGCGTTTCCAGGTAGATTTTCACGAACTTGGCCACGTGAAGCAGGGCGTTGTCACGCGAAAAAAATCACTTTTTCGCGCCTCTCCGCATATTGTGGGCATTGATCGCGCGCAGTTCGGCTCAATCACATTAATTGCAGTCAATACTGATTCTCGGTAATGGTTTTGCTTGGTTTCAATAGCTCGTAGTAAATAACAACGACCATGGTCCCACCAAATACAGTGCATAACCTTCGCAGCGTAAATATTCGGCCGAGGCGAAGACGTAGAAGCATGACCGGGCAGCTCCATGACTTTCTTCTCTTTGCTGTAATGAATCCATTTTTCTTCACCCGTTACAATATGATGAATGAAACCCTTCCTTTTTTGTAGCTGAGGCAATTGTTCACTGGCGAAAAGACGACGCTCTACATCCCTTGACTTAAATTCATAAGGAACCTAAGTTCCTTGCTTTTGAATCTTTCACAATGCATGCATGCAACCGTTAGGAAATGGCTCGGCGGGTAACTCCTAATACTAAAGCAAACTCTACCTGCGTTTGACACGGATCCTCATCAACCAATGCCGGCATTTCATTGTCTTCGAAGGTTTTTCGTCTGCTTTCACGCGAACGGTCGTCAACATCAAAATCACCGTCTTTAAAGGGGGATTTTGAGGGAACCAATCTCAACACGTTGCTTCAATTAAAGCAGCATCTCCTTAAACGTTTTGAATCTCTCGATGAGCTTTAGCCGCCGTTTTCTTCGATTGAAAGAAGAAAATCAATACTTCCTGTACATGATGATTATTTGGCATAAATTCATACATATTCGCACAACCAAAAGAAAATCACTATTGTGGCGAGGGGGTATGTTTACCATACACCTAAGTTTGGTTTATGACATTTAGGTTATGTCTGAATCGACTAGCGCTTACAGCTGGCGCCATATATTGGCAAACAGCGGGAACTTAGTTGCCTAGTTGCATAATATGTTATAGGGTGTTTAAATATTGAAGTTGGTTTTTCTTTCTGTAGAGGATAGCAAAAGGCTCATTTCGAGGGTACGTAACCTTTTATTTTTCTTAACTATGACTCGACAGAGCTATTTATTCAATTTTGTTTATCCTTCCAAGTTAGACATTTAAGGGAAGGTGACCAGATCATCAGGTCATTCAATAGAATGTTATAGCGTTACTATGTTCCGAGGCCCATAACAACATTTCTGCGAAAGGAACAAGAGTATCGAACGAATCATTTATCATTTCATTTATTTAGGTATATGGACATATAAATCCTTACATACTAAAAATTGACATAACCTATTTCAAGAAGGTTACGTAAATATGTACATTATTTTATTTTAAATATCTAAAAAGGAACAGTTTAAAGTTATTTCTAGACATACGAAACTGTAAGTGTTAAATTGGGGATTCATTTCTTGCAATCCCATTTAGGATATTGAATTCAATAAATCCACGATTCAAAGCACTATTCTGGGATGGCGCGTTTCCTTCCTTCCACATATCACTCTCGAATGAAAACTATGTACTGGTTTTGATAAGAGATTAATCCAGGTTTAATCTCTGACGGTGTTGTTGTGATACAACTTAGTAGAGAGATAGTGGACTGTATATGGGATTGTTTTGGAGTTGATTAATTGAGTGCCAATTCTTCCGTGCCGAGCAGTAAGTTCTGGGCTAAAGAATTGGCGGGCTTAGAATAATTGCATAATTTCTCAGAGTTGAGAAATTATACAAGTAAAGTTAAGATTTAATACATAAGTATATAAAATATATAAAAGAGGGAGAGATGGAAAAACTGCAAATGAATTAGAGTTAATTCAATATGTTTATTTTCTGAGATTGAGATGCTCACCGTGCGAGTTGTGCTGCAAAACTGGCTGATTTTAAATCAGCAACTTTGCTGGTAAGATTGGATTTTCCATTTTCCTTTTTTCATATTTTCTTCAGCTTACAGTTAATTATTCACAAAAATTAATTATATTATTGTGAATAATTAATTATTCACATTGGAATATTTATCGATAATTACTTGATTGGTTTTAGATAACTTAAATAAGAGCGTTATCTTTTATAATATTTAAATTTCATATTTTCATTAAATTCAAAGTTAATTCATTTAACTTAAAAGTAAGTATAAACTTGGAGGTTTATACAAACTATAAACTATCAATTTATGCAAATGCTCGTCCATATAATCTAGTAGGGCGTTAGATTGTGTTTATCTTCTAAAGGTTTTTATTCCACTTATATTAAAGATACCAAAGACTTGGTATGAGTAAGCCTACATTTCGTTTTTTTTTTTTGCAAATACTATAAAGTTTACAATTTAGAGATGTACACCTAGAATGTTCGGACTATTTATAGAGAAGTTGCCTGTTTCAGATTGGTCGATATTCGTCATAAATACAGAGCCGGCGTCACAGCGAAGAAAAAAATAAATAATATAAAATCCGCAACACCTGATACAATTCCTATATAAGAAGGCATGATGTATGTAGAAGGATTTGTATTTCTCAATAGACTTATGCATTTTATGTCACACTTCACAATGTGAACCAGTTGGCATACATGTTCTCATCCTCACTCATAGCTATTTAACACAATTGGCAATAATGTATGTAACCTTATGCGTCCATGACGTAAATTTGTAAGTGTAAACTTTTTTTGAATTAACATGTCAACTGCTAAGCGATTGCTAACAGAAAATCGTCTATAATTTTTTTTCCTTTCATTTCAAATATTTATTTGTGACGCCATTATTGAGGAATACTAACTGCAGGATTTTTCACATGACTGATTGTTTATGGAAACTTTTTGGTTTTCTTGTGCAATCATCCGAATACGAGTACTATTGTTTCAACAGCATTTTCTTCTTTGTTTTCAGTCTTTTTGTTTTGTTTTTTGGTCTCGCTTTGAGTCAATCAATTTTGACCTTTAACTTGAACATAAAAGTCTTGAAAATAATGCTGACTGCAATCGTATATATTTGAATGAAAAAATGATTCGAAGAAATTCATTTAACATGCCGAAGAAAGAAATTGTTGTTACAACCAACATTAAACTAAGATCTGTTTATGTCTTACGTCAATAGAAACATCAAATACGTAATACGTCTGTAAATTTCAAGCAATCAATAAATGGATTTCATTACATTTGCTTGATCATCTACTGGTTTTTTCCTATAATTTAAGGAGATTACAGTCTAAAACAATTTAATACTATCTGCAATTTAAATTGAATTTAATTTTTTATAAAATTGGTGATGCTGACACTGTTTTCTATAGATGCTTAGCACCATATGCTTGGTGAATGTACTCTTGATATCTTATGTAAATTCTAACACGCTTACATATAAATATTGGCGTTAGCATTGTGGTAATGAAATTATATAGCGTACGTGATATTCGTGACATTCGTATTTGTCGGCACGTGTTGGTATCATATTTTTATGTGTATGTGAATAAATGTCATTGCAGACGAAATTTTAGGAAAATTGTTTAAGTCAAAGGTCAAGTTGCTTAATTATTTACACGACATTACATATTTATATTCTTCAATTGATTTCTGAGTGAGTGCAATAATCTGTGCAAAACAAAATCTGTGTAAAGCGTAGAATCCCGAAGAAAATTCCCAAAACTTTGTAGAAGTCACAAATTTTTTTGCTAATCATTAAAGTAAAAAGTCATCCTTTTTGCCTTCGAAATAAGAACTTATAAGGACAAGATGAGTAAGCGTAAGATTCCGACCAGTTGCATTATATACCATTTTTATTTCTGAAAAAGAAGTTTCCTCACATAATTACACACATAAATTTGCTTTGTTATATTTCCTATATGTAGGTGATTATATGAAGTGCAATACATTAAAACAAAATTGTTTGATTCCTTTATAAAATTTCATCTAAATTAAAGACAATCAAAATTCTAATTCCCGATATAAAGGGAATTTTGGGTACAGCAAGTTCATGCTCTGGTTAATAGCCCGCACTTACAATGGAAACAAAATATAAACATAAGTTTTTTTTACCACAATGACTCCACTATGAACTGTTAAGTATTTTGACACAAAATTAAGACGATTTTGAGGTAAACGATTTGATTTTCAAAAATAATGCTCGCCCCTTTCTCGCGAAACTTGCACGTGCATATTGAAATGGCTTCTTTAAAACATGTATATCGAAACATAATATTTTGATCCAATATGAAACAATAGTTTTTTGTTTCTCAATTTGGAAAAGTAGTGAAATCTGATGTATGTTAGTTCCTTGCTAGATAGAAGAACCTGCTCCAAAATGGCCAAAAGTAAAAAAAAACTCCGAAACTACTTTTTTCTCCGATTTATGCATCAGGCTCTCAGAGATGAGGACGGTCCAAAAACTAGCCGGTCTGACGCACAGATGGTGCCAGTAGTTTGGAAAAACAATTATTTTGGTAAAAAGTGCCAATCATATAACACGTGTGCCATTAAACGTAAACGATCTCAGTGAGTTTGCAAACATGGAAAAATTGGTCATTGTTATGTAATTCAATATTTCCATTTGAAAGGTCTCAGTTCAACAAATAAAAAAACTGAGCTATATTCTAGTCTGGAGGAGTCTGCTCCTTCGTTTATCACTGTAAAAGATTGGGTGGCAGAGTTTAAATAAGGTCGTACGAGCTGCCAAGACGAACACTGTAGTATCATAGACACTTTTCGTATAGAAAAGCGTCTTCATAGACACTTTTCGTATAGAAAGCATCTTTGTAAACTCTTCTCGTACAGAAAAGCGTCTTCATAGATATGTTTTGTATAGAAAAGTTTCTTCAAAGACACGTTCATAGACACTTTTCGTATAGAAAAGCGTTTTCATAGACACTTTTCGTATAGAAAAGCGTGTTCATAGACACTTTTCGTATAGAAAAGCGTCTTCATAGACACTTTTCGTATAGAAAAGCGTCTTCATAGACACTTTTCGTGTAGAAAAGCGTCTTTAAAGACACGTTTCGTATAGAAAAGCGTCTTCATAGACACCTTTCGTATAGAAAAGCGTCTTCATAGACACCTTTCGTATAGAAAAGCGTCTTCATAGACACTTTTCGTATAGAAAAGCGTCTTCATACACACCTTTCATGTAGAAAAGCATATTTATAAACACTTTTCGTATAGGAAAGCGTCTTCATAGACACTTTTCGTATAGAAAAGCGTTTTCATAGACACTTTTCGCATAGAAAAGCGTCTTCACAGACATATAGGAAATCAACAAAATGGTATTGGATGATCGCCTTCTGAAGATAGATGAAATGAGTAGCATTTCAAAGAGTCATATACTTCGTATACTGACCGAAGGTTTGAAGATGAGAAAGCTGTGCGCATGGAGGGTGCCGCGCTTGCTTTCAATAGAGCAAAAACAGCGTCTTGAACGAAGATGTTTCAGTAGAGCATTTGACGATGTTTCACCGCAATAAAGACGAATTTTTACGTCAATTTACACCATTTTACACCTGAATCAAAGAAAGAGTCAAAGGATTAAACTGGAATGGAAGAATCGTGCCTAAAGAAGGCAAAAGTGGTTCCATCTTCTAGCAAGGCCATGGTGTCTGTTTTTTTGGGATGCGCATGGAATTATTTTTATTGATTATCTTTAGAAAGGAAAAACCAACAACGACGGAAATTATGGAAAATGACTGCGTTTGGCGAAAAAGAAAGTGTTGGTCCACCAAGACAATCCTATAGTTCACAGATCGACTATTGCGATGGCCAAAATTAATGAAATAACATTCGAATCGCTAATTACTATTTTCTATTTCCAAACTTGAAATGATGGCTTGGTGGTAAAATACTTGCCAACAATCTGCAACTCGTGTGTGGTTGATGGCTATTTTAAGGCCATTGAATATCGCTGGAAAAAGTGTGTCGAACTGAAAGGAGATTATGTTGGAAAATAATGAAGGATAATACCTTTTTGTGGGTTTTCTTAACCGTGTTTGGCGTGGATACCTCAAATGTTGGACAACTATGTTGTTCATCTTGTCAGCTCGTACGGCCTCGTTTAAACTCTGCTACCCAATATTTTACAGTGGTAAAAGAAGGAGAAGACTCTTTCAAAGTAGAAACTAGATTGACTTTAATATAGGTTGGATTGAGATCTTTCAAATGTAAATATTGAATTACATAACGGTGACCAAATTTTTCGAAGTTTACAAATTCACTGAGATCGTTTACTTTCGATGGCTCAAATAAAAATACTAAACCATGTGACGCCTTGAAATTTAAAACATTTGTTTTGTAAGGTTGCCACTTTTCATCAAAATAATTTTCTTCAAACTACTGGCGCCATCCATACATCAGGTTGGTTAGTTTTTGGATCGCTATTTGTATTTGAGTTTGCTGTTGATATTTGGCTTCTGCAGCATGTCGGGCTATGTCACATTGGTTACCAAACAGACAAGATCTTGGGGCGGCTAGAATGCGCTACTGAAAAGCCCGCAGAATCATCCACATGAATGTAATCATATCACATATACGAGTATAGTGAAAGGTTAATATCGAGTAAAACACTCAAATTTGCATCATGTATTAAAATTTTTTATTGGAGTCGATAAATTGGTTTTTGCCATTTAATTTTCAAAGATAATTTCATGTAAATGTTGTCCGCGGCTCCGTCTCAAAATGTCCATTCGAAAGGTGCAATTTTTAATTACTTTTTTGAGCATTTCGCCCTGTATTCTGCGAATAACGCGTGTTATGTAAAAGCAAAATATACCAAAAATGTGCGGTTTGTTCATTTATTTAAGTTTTAGAAAAACATCTGCATTTGGACTACCTGCTGTTCTAAATCTTATTCCGCAAAAATATTCATCAAAATTACTCATTCAGTTGTTGTGTAAATTTATCCGAAACATCAAAGCATTTACCCATGATTAGTATTTGCCATTTGGCAACCATTCAGCTCTACCTATGTAGTGTCGTCGTTATGACATTAAATTTTCGGGCATATTTCTTTAAAATAATTTTATTTTTAAGATTTATGGGATTGTACGTGACATACGAGTATGGAAACTTAAAAGCATTAAATTGAAGAAAACTGCATTTCTTTACATTTCACATTTATTTTTAGGATATTAATTTTATATTGCAAGTTATACCAAAAAGTTCGTATGCTACTCATAAAACTTAACTAAAGAAAATATTTTGTTGTACTACATCTCTATTTTTTCGAACATGGTGTTCTTATTACCACTTTGAAGTAGTATATAATAAGGATAATGGAGCAATCTTGAAGTAATTTAGCTGGTTACAGAGAATCAGCATAAGTTCTTACCTAGTCATTAGTGAAAACGTGCTTTCTTTTGGATTACTTCCATTTCCTTTTCCTCTGGTTAGTTATAAAGTTTGCCTTAATCATATTCATTAATGCTCAATTTCTCTTCACCCCATTGAAAATTAAGTGGTTGGTTCATGCCATCATAGATCCTGCTCTGTGAATGAAAAAAAAAAAAAAACAAATTATTCAGAAATACATCTACAGCCTTCGCAAGAAAACTTTTGGCATCAATTTACAATCAAAAAGAATAAGAAATTGTTAATATCTTTCGAAATGTAAAATGTAAAGAATGATAGGCTGTTACATGTCCGCCTCTTCGCGTTGACTCTTTATTGAACACAATGAAAAGGTCATTTGGTCGTGTCGTGGCCCAGTCCAATTGAGTGGACGTAGAATGAAGTAGGATAAAGTATTGTGAACAATATTGTGGATTTAAAAATTGCTATTTCATAGTGGTAAATTGTACCAGAGCAACTGCTAAAAGTATTTAATGTCACATAATTACATTAAGGACCTTTAGGAGTGTTCAGTCTTTTTGCGTTATTGATATTGTAAGCTAATTTGTTAGCGCATTAGAAGTTCGTTTCTAATTTATTTTCGAAACAATCATTTACTTTACACATTGATTCGTTTCTTACCTAAAACGGAACTGCAAATCTACATGGATTCGGTTTCTGTCTCAAACCAAAAAGAAACAGACATTTTGACCCATGAACGTGATATGAAAGTGTACTTTTACGCAATTTTTTTTCTCGACCAAATTAAGAAAAAAATGCAAATGAAAATAATTTATCTATTTTCTGAGTTTACGATAGTAGGCTCACAGAAATTTTCACAACTGTTTAAGTTTTTCTCTTTCTTTTCTATGCGAAAAGTGTCTATGAAGACGCTTTTTTGCTCGTCTTGGCAGCTCGTACGAACTCTTTAAACGAAATGGAAGAAAAAAAACATTTCACAAACTGAATCAAAACCAAAATTAATTCCAATTTTGTTTCGTTTGAATGAATTATTTAGTTTCGGATGCATGAAACATAAACCAAATTTAATAAAATGTTGCTTCACCAATTGAACTTAGAATGAACATTTGGATAATTTTGATCTGGATGCCAGACATTTAAGACTATCTATTTATCTCCCGTCATATTCATCCGTTAATTATTATGCTTTAAACTGGTAAGAATTTAAATATTTTTCTGTCATACGATCCTAATATAATCCTTTCTGAACTTCGATATATATAAAGTAAGATCATTTAATATTAGGAATAAAGTAATTTTTGGGAAAGGGGGTTTTTTTTTAAATTTCGCTCTTATGTATGTGCCATGCAAGAAAGAACATAGAAAGCTCGTTATCGGGAAAGTTTTGAGCTTAGACATAAATTTATATGTGAAAAGTTTCAGTAGATTCACACAGGGAATGAAAATATTTTGATAAAATAAATTAGGGATATCCATGATATCAGTTCAGTTGTATACTTTGTTTCGCTGCTTCCCGACATATGGAGACCGTGTTTCTGTCAAAACGTAGTGATAATAGATATTTGAATTTCATACCATTTTGTTTATTTTTCTGAAGTAGTACTGCGACCTCTTCAACATACTGTTGGAGATGATTATGAGGAAAGCTGCAGTTAACACGATTGGTATTGTCTTTAACAAAAGCCATATGTTACTCGCATATGCAGATGACTTAGACATCATTGGCAGAAAATTTCGGGCTGTTACTGCAGCCTTCTCAAGCATCGATAAGAAGGCAGCGTTAGTTCTATTTGTCTTGTCATATGGCGCAAGCGGATGAATAAATACTGGCAGTTTTCGAGAGGAAAATACTCTGGAAAATGCGTGGACCCATCATCGCTAACGGAGAGTACCGGTGCTATATGCCGGCATCGACGTGGTCAAACGCATTGATATACAGCGTTTACATTGGATGGGTTATGTTGTGCGGATGGATCCAAATGCTCCGGCAAGGAAAGGTTTTGACAACAAAGTCGATGGACGGCGCAGAAGAGGGCGACCAAAACTCCGTTGGAAGGATCAGGCTTTTGAAATACTATCGAAACTTGGTGTGACGAATTGGAGGAGGAGCGCGGAAGATCGAAGCGCTTGGAATTATTTTCTACGGGCGACGTATAATAGATAAGTATGACTATTCCAGTCGCCACCTACGAAGAAGAAGCAGTACTGAAAAGTAATATACTTTCATTTCATGGTTGAGTAAGAAACCTAATACTCAATATAATAATACTGGTTTTGAATTGAAAATGTCTAAAGAAAATCGAATTAAGACAGTATGCTCTACCGAAAGGAAAATTTGTTCACAGTATAGTTTCGTATCGTTGCAAAATATATGTGACATTTTCCGTTTTAACTTCGTTTTGGTAACGTTTCTTGGAATATAAGGTTTTCTATCTAAAATCATTTATTAATTGTCATTACATATTACGTCATGGTCTAAAAATACTTAAATCTGGACAAAATTTTATATTAATATGAGCTCTAAATTGTCAGTTGAAAAGAAACGGTATACACTTGATTAAGTTTTAAGATTAAGAGTTTAAGTCAAATAATTATAATCTTAAGGTAAGGAAAAGGAAAAACACAATGTCCAAAATTTCGCTAGACTCGTATGGCATTTTAGAATTTATGATAAAAGGGGATACTGGGAAGAAATGGACCAACTTGTTTTATGTCGTCAGCAATATAAATAACTAAGATTTGTCAAATTATGTTAAGTACTCGAAGGACCATGTATAATTACATTTTAAAAGATTATATGTGTAATAATGGTCTGTATGTGATCTAAGTTTGTGAATCAAAAATAGCAGACAAATATATCATAATGTTAATATTTGCAATTCCATTCTATTTCAGCTCAAGAATTCTTACTGGTTCAAGGTTTTTTTCAAAAAAGAGGCAAAAAGTTGTGAAGCGTTAGTCAACATAACAGTAATTGGATGATTGGAAACTATTTATGTAGTCAGAGTCAGTGTAAAAGAGTTTATTTTGTGCCCAGAATATACCTAAAAGGCTTTCAACAAATCGAGAATTCATAAAAATGGGAAACTTATTTTTTCTAGTTCATAAATATTTCATTTTCAAATTCACAATTCATTATAATAGACAGATTCCTTTCAACAGATTCCTTTAGTTCGCATTGTGAATTAACTTAATTTTTGATTAACTTAATTTTTCCTCTATAATCAATATTTCGTAGACTGCAGTTATCTCAATTTTTGCATTATATTTTATTATAATGGTTGTTAAAATTTGGAAAATTTAATCGCACTAAATTCAGTATAATTTAGCAACTAATTTTGGCGTGACGAACTGCATTGTCACGGCCCTTATGGTACCACATACTAAAATACGTGGAAATTAATAGCCCGTCGATAATTCCTAATCTGAAGACTTCAGAAAGTTAAAAATCTGCTTCTTTTAACGTGTTTTAATTCACACCATTTTTTATCACGCCTGTTTTGTAACCCTCACATATTTGTTCCAACTTGAAAGACACTATATAATCGATTTTCGAAAAAGTTGTTATTGCGGAAAGGAAGAATGCCTCTTTCTGTTGGAAAAAGTTCTTTGAAAAAGTTATGTATAGGAACAATTTTTATAAAGATGAAAAACCAAAAATTTTCATAAAAAGGTTTCTTCATAGTAAATGGTCTCTTAAGAGGTTTCATATAAAAGTTTCTTCACGAAAATCTGCTTCTTTTACTGTGTTTTAATTCACAGTATTTTTTATCATGCTTGCTTTGTGACCTTTGTATATTTGCTCCAACTCGAAAAGCACTGAGCGAAGATATACGAAAGTTGGGTCAATTAATTGTAATTTCTTTCAAAACAGGCGCAGAACAAAATTTTAGTTTGCATGGATGTCGCTAAATTATGCAGGTTTTAAAAACTGGAGTAGTTCTATTTCATCAACAGACGGCAAAACCTTATGACGTTAATAATTTTTAAATAAGAACGTGAATCGTGCGTATGATCGATGTTCTACAGATGAAAATAAATGTGAATCACATACACAATTTTCGCCCTCAGATTTAAACGCAATTCAATAAAAATATTTAATAATATTAATGCTTGGTTGTATTCATCTACTTTATATGTTTCCATTGTTCCTTTGATGATAAAGGTCAAAGTTCAAATTTTGTTTTCTATTAGGTTTAAGCATAAATTCTGTGAATGTTTTCTTTGCCTCTTCATCATCCTTTATTGTTGCTATTCAATATCTATGGCATCTATGGCTATTCAGTGTTTCCTCATAGGCTCTGAAATTTTCCGGGCAATAAATTCTAGGAATTCTTTGAGCCATCCACAACAGAAACTACACATTATCATTTAATTTCCTACTTTGTTTCTCAAATAACTTCCACCTTTTCTTCACTTTGAAATTGTATAATTCTAGTAACTCACGTTTCTAATCTCCAACTATTTCCCAACACTGAATCATTTTGCCCCTTGGAGATTAGTAATGGGATCCTGTTGCTTTAAAGGGAATTACTTAGACCGTTTTCTTATCCATATAAATCATGATTGTATTCTACCAGCCCACACGTAATTGCCGCGGGTATTAAGAATGAATGGTATTCAATTGCGCGAATAGGGTGAGTAGCGAAACAATTGAACCGCTGTGAACCGGGTGCAGTTGTGGATTTTTATTCTTATGCATTGCGGAATATTGAATAAAATGTTTATTCTTTAATACTGTTTGATAGATAGAGAGACCTTTGCTAGAATGCAGTCACTTTGAGATATATTGAAACTCAACATATTATTTCATTTCTTCTCTAATGTTTAATATTTGGTAAATAGTGTTCAGTGTTCTGAAAGTATTTCGTTTTAATAAATTTTTTCAAACGGTGACAGAGAGATAGAGAGAGGAAGATAAAATGATGGTTTAGCGAATGAGTGATTTTTTTTTCTATTCTATGTGCGATAAATTCGTTAGACGGGTTCAGAGTACAAACTAGTACATGTTGTCGCTAACAGACCGCTGTCATTACAAATCGATTCATTTCTAATCTCAGACAGTTCTTCTTTATTACTAACTCTGGCGAGATGTGGGTAACCATCCAACTGCCAGTTAAATGTGTCTGTGTTATTGGCCACAACTGCTGTCAAATAATCTATTAAATTTAATCTGCCAATGACATGACAGACATTTAAACGCAACATGAAAGATTTGACTAAATTTTGTACTTTTATGTAGAGAATTTAGAGATACTTTTATTTTCGTAAAATATCTCCACAGATGCTCCAGGATGTGAACAATATCCTAGTATACAATTCGAAAAGTGTGTCTATTCTATAAAGAAAAATTATTTTTCATCACAATTTTACATACAAAAAGTGACGGTGAATATAATATCCTGTAATAAATAAGGCAATATATAAGTATACTTTTCCCTACGAAAGCCATCTGCGCAGAAACTTTCACATACGAAAGAAGTGCATTAAGACAAGAAGGTGTCTTTTCTGAATTGTTCTTTATAAGTAAATAATATAAACAAATTTTTGCTTCTGTGAAAAATTATATTCTACTAGCCGACCCGGCAAACGTTGCTTTGCCTTCAAATTTTATTTTTATTGGAAATGTTTCATGGCAATCGGTCTATTATAATAAGAAACGCCTATATTTGCAGAATATGTCCACTCAACCGAAATACAAAATTCTGTTTAAATACCGTTAGCAGGAGCAGAAATAATTGTTTTTTAATTTGTGGTTTGTATAGGAGATACCACTCCCCATTGTCCAATCCCGCCCATATTTGCAGCAGCACTTAAGATATGTACACCAAACCGATGTACCAAATTTTGTTCAAATACCGTAAGCAGGAGCAGAAATAATTGATTTTTAATTTTTTGTTTGTATGGGAGGTACCACGCCCCTTTGTCCAATTGGACTGAATTATAAATCTAAACCATTCCGAGCACCAACCAGACGCATATACAAAAATTTATGCATAGCGGTCCAGCCGTTCTGGAGTTTTAAGCATCGGAACAAACCACGGTTCATTTTTATATATACATATAGATATCTTTTGCTACAGAAAATTGCCTTCATATACACCATCTATGGAAAATGTTGTCATGTGAACTTGTGATAGAGAAGCTTTCCAAGGAAGAGTTTTTCCTAAAGAAATTTTCTCAAAAAATTTCACATAAACTTTTCCTTTTGAATTGCTAAATAATAAAAAAAAAATTGTGCTGCTTGAACCATGAAATGTTTTTCTGCAGAAACGTTTTTACGAAAAAAATTACTATAGACAAGTCTCTCTATTCATAGAAAATGCCCCTACATGAAAGTTTCTTCATAGAATATTTTTGAACAGAAGTGCATCTTCATAGAATGTTTCGCCTACAGCAACTTCTTCATTGACACTTTTTGAATATGGATGTTTCTTCATAGAGAATTTTCGGACACAATAGTTTCTGTATAGAGAACTTCCGTCACTGAAAAATTATTGTAAGATTAACTTTTTTACTTTTTTTTGTATAAAAAAATTACTTCATAGAAAATTTGGGTACACAAAAGTGTAGAAATGTTTCTAATGAAAAATTTCGTATGCAAAAATGTTCGTATAAGAATGCTTCTTTATAAAAAAATATTTCTATGTAATCGATGTTCAAAAAAGTTGTTGTTACGGAAAGGAAGAACGATTTTTTTATTGGGAAAAGTTCTTTAAAAAAGTTTTGTATATAAAGATGAAAAAACAAAACTTTTCACAAAAATTTTTCTTCATAGAAAATGGTTTCTTAAGAAATTTTCGTTTACATTTTTCTTCACGAAAGTTTATCTCCAGAGGCAATTTTGTAGTAAAGTTTCTCTGAGAAGTTTTTCAAAAAGTTTTCTTCATAGAAAATGGTTTCTTAAGAGATTTTCATATACATTTTTCTTCACGAAAACTTATCTTCAGAGTCAATTTTGTAGTAAAGTTTCTCTGAGAAATAATCCCGTGAACAATTTTTCAAAGAAGTAAAATTTAGTATAAGAAAAATTTCTATGAAAAAATTTTAATAATTTTTATATCAATAATATATTAATAATTTCAGGAAGTAGTCTTTTCTCAAATAGTGTTACATATATATTGCAATTTGATTTCAATTTGGCTTTTAGGCTTATAAATTACAAGAAAAAAAAAGAAAACTTTCAATGAAAGGGCTTTTCCGTGGGAAATATTTATTCAAATAAACTTTTCTGTTGAAAAAATTGATGTAAATGAATATTTCTGCTTGAAAAATTTATACGACTATGCTTTTCAAATGGAAAGATGGATTTGAATCATGAAAATTTGATATGAAACATTTTTCCGACAAGAAAACTTTCAATAAGCGGACTTTTCCGTTGAATGTATTTATTCAAATAAATTTTTCTATTGGGAAAATTGACGTTAATGAATATTCCTGCTTGAAAAATTTATACGACTATACTTTTCTATTGGAAAGATGGATTCAAAAAAGGATTTTTTTTATTGAAAAATTTGATATGAATTATTTTTACGACAAGAAAAGTTTTAATAAACGGGCTTTTCCGTAGGATATATTTATTCAAATAAATTTTTCTGTTGGGAAAATTTACGTGAATGAATATTCCTGCTTGAAAAATTTATACTATACTATACTTTTCTATTGGAAAGATGCAATATTGCAACATGCAACATGCAACAGAATGCATTGAAGAGACTATATATACTATACTTTTCTATTGGAAAAATGGACTTGAATCAGCTTTTCTATTAAAAAATTTGATATGAATCAACGTTTCTATAGCAAAAAATTAAAAATGAATAAAGCGAAAATACTCTTTTTATAAGAAAAGTTCGTGAACAAAATGTTTTGAAGGAAAACTTTATTTATATTGTGCATAATTTTGTTTATTTAATTATTATAGTTATTAAAATCTACTTTAGTTAATTTTTGTTACAGAAAGATATTATGGTGACGATACTTTCTACAGGAACATTTTATACAGGATGGGCCAAGTAAGACCTACTAATGTTAAGCACAAATAACTTTTTTATTTTTTGACATATTTATTTTCCTCTTTTTGCAGGTTATAATTGAATTGTTGGAAATTTATTATGGAACCCTACAGTACAACACAACGCGTTAACATTATCGAGTTTTTCTATTCTTGTCAACGATCAATTGTTTTAACGCAGCGTAAATATCGGCAACATTTTAATTCCAGATCAGCTCCCACAGCCTTCATGGAGCTTGGTCGGTCGTTTTGAGGAACTGGGTTCAGTGGCCGACCGTCCGGACGAGGTGCCCATCGAAATATTCGCACTGAAGACAAAGTGGAAACTGTGCGGCACAGTGTTGCAGATGATCCATCTGTCTCAACTCGCCGTCGTTCCAGCCAATTGGGCATTTCCAGAACGACTTTGCGTAGAATTTTAAAGTTGGATCTTAAGGTGTACCCATACAAAATTCAAATTGTGCAAGCACTGCTACCGCAAGACCACCAACAACGATTACAATACGCTATTCATAGGTCGTAGTAGATCTTATTTGGCCCACTCTGTATGAATGAATCAAAAGGAAACGTTTTAATCCAACGAATTTCAGATATATGTATTTAGACTTAGAGTTTTAGAGTTTCTGTGATAAAATTTTCCAATAGAGCAAATTTCTATGAAAAAAAAAAAAATTCTATTGCAAAAATGTGTCTGCAAAGCTTTTATAAAATAATTTCCGATGTGAAAAATAATTAATTTTGTAAAAAGTGACGACCAATATACTTTTCTCTATGAAATGATCAGTAAATAGTCTTTTCTGTCATGATAAACATAATACTTTGTCCAAATAGTTAGTTCACAAAATAGTCTACTGTAGAATGGAATATTGCAACATGCAACATGCAACAGAATGCATTGAAGAGACGTGACTTCAATTCCATAAAAATATTATCGAAAAGAAAAAAGCATTTCTAGACAACATCCAAAAGCATCTAGGCATTACATTAATAGCTCAAAGGGAATTGTAGTGATATAACCTCATTGAAATACTACCAAGAAATACTTGAAGGGGGGAAGAGCCCTTAAAGAAAGAAACTTAAACTTTGAAATGCAATAAACAGACAAAAGTCCATCCTTGGTTTCACTTTTGTTGTTAGTCCATAAATACTACACAGAAATAAAAACAAAGAAAGAGAAAAATACAAAGAGCGGAAAAACTTGGACGCCTTAATTAAGTTTCGGATTTTAATAGGAAAATATTATTTGACATTTTCCCTTATCGAATCAATAAAATGAGCAATCACTGCGGCAACCAGTATCCTTGACGGTGGAAAGTTTTTTGGTCGCAACAATAATAAGTAAAAAAGCGTTAGTTTACATAATTCTTTTAACAGACAAAGAAACACTTTTTAAGACTAATATAAATAGTTTTTAATTGGAAAGCTGTAAAAATAATGTCTACATTTAAAAAAAGCAATATGTATGTTAATTAATTTTACGTGGATGTCAGTTTGCTGTGCTTTCATTGTTCGTGGAAAGATTGTAATACAATCTTTGCAATGAAATATATTGAATGTCATCTGAATGTAGTGCAAGTGTTTCGGTACCGCGATTGCAGAAAAAAATGACATGGGTTAACAGAGAACACTCGTGGGGTACGTCGAGTGAGGAGGTGTTTTTTGACAGATTAAAAAGTTACACAATCTATACTGCATGTATGTTTATGCTCGTCAGTGATGCAGTGATTTATATTTTTTTTTTTTTATAATATAAAAGTTTTTGAGGAAAAGATGGTTGTACAAGAAATTTTTAAAATTAACATTTTAATTTCATACTAGTGCTGGCAAAATATAATCATAAAAATCGCAACTTTTTACCTGTATGTCATTAAAATGTAAAATGTTTTACCAGAACAAAGGTTCTATTCCAGAGAAATAGGCGTGGTCGTACTATACATCGACTTGAATCATATCTTTTGCTCACTAGAGCTTACGCAGAGAATGCCTCCATTACAAGATTTATAAGTTGGATGGCTTCTACCTGATCAAACGTCGAATGTAATCATATCATGTACAGGGTTATCCATTTAATTTAATTTAATTTTAATTTATTTATTCAGGATTGTAATTTTAAGCCTTAAGGCCGATTTGATTAAATTACAATATTACAACATATCTTCTCCATAATTTAATAACAAAAACATTATACAACTTTACAATACTAATATTATACAAATGTTGTGTATCTTAATAGCAGCAAAATATGATTTACAACACGACACTCTACTTCACTTATTAGAATTTTTCACTTTGTATGGTTTTCGTCCCAAAATGTGGAATTATAACATAAATTGGAATTTACAGCTATTCCATTTACAGCTACTTCGAAACCGCAGATCATGCAAGGCTGTTAGCTGTTAAATACCTGTCATCTGAATTGTTATTTATTTCGTAAATGGTTTGTCATTTACTAACATGGATAGTTTAACAACGGAAAAACGAGTGAAAATAGTTAAAATTCACTATAAAACTGGTGATTCAAACGTGGGCACATTTGCGTATTGTGATGTAATTATGGTCGTTATAATTGAGCTATTGTGCAAGGAATTGGCGAGATTGTAAATAAATTTGGAGAAATTGAAAGAGTTACAGATGTAGTCAGGCCAGTGTATCATCGCAACGTACTCACTGCCGAAAATATTGCTTCGGTTAGTGAAAGTGTGGCGGATAATCCGAATTGTATAGTTGTATTTTAAATGATTTTTTTTTTTTTTGGGCTGCAATTAAAGATTATAAACTGGATGATATGTGGTTTCAACTAAATGGTGTCGCGAGCATGAGAAGTTTCAGGAAAAAATAATTTCACTTTTTGACAGCATTACTTGGTCACCAATATCTTGCAATTTGATAGAGTTAGGCTCCTTTTTGTGGGGCTACGTTAAAGACCGTGTATACGCAGATAATCTCCAACCGTTGAATCATTTGAAGCAAACCAACATTCGCCAAGTTATCGCTAAGATACCGCCCTAAATGTGCGAAAAAGTTATCGAAAACTTCATGTAAAGGATCCACTACCGCATTTTTCATGTAAAATGTTCTATAATATAAAATGTTCCGTAATAAGTAACAATTATAATAAAAAAAAAATAAGTAAAAGAGACAGAAATGTATCTAACAATACATTTTCTAAAATAAAATTTCTCAAAAACACCATTTGTTTACGTGTTGATACGTCCAAGACAAACTGTTTCGTATGAAAACCTACCCGTGAATGTGAATATATTTCGGAAGACAATGTCAATATATAGTAAGGAAGACAAAATTTTAAAAAAATTGAAAAGCAAAATGGTAAATTTATGAGAGAAATGTACCTAGCAGAAACTATTTGGAAACATTTTCTTTAAAAAGTATTTCTTACAATATTTTCGAAAGAAAATGCATATAGGAAACGAACTTTTGTTTGGGAATACGGCAGACAGAATAAAATGTGTAGAGAAATGTTGTAGCCAATTGTGTCTAACAGAAAATTTCTTATATGTATTGAATTTGCTGTAACAGAAATTTGTCTATGATAACTTATTCAACGGAAAATTTCCATAATAAAAATGAGACAATTTTTATTGGAAAATGTATATAAATAAGTCTTATTGCACTGCAAGTAAATGTTACTGGCAAACAATTTTCTATATCTAAGCAATAAATTTTTATAAAAAAAAAATTTATAGAGATAACTTCACATAGTGTGAGCTTCTGGTTTCGATCATCAGTTACTGTCTTTTGTGTATCAAGAAATAAATTAAAAAAAAAAGTTTTTATAGAGACAATTAGTGTGGGCTTCCGGTTCCCAACATCAACGAGTTGTTGAGCGCTGAGTAGGAAACAGCACTAGGCCGTAGACTTCGTTTTTTCATAATTAGAAATCTGGCTGCGTAGGTTATGCCAGAGTCTTATCTACCGAAACAACTCTTTCCCCGGTTTTTCCGCTATATTACGTAGAATATAGGAGAGAGATTTAGTTTGTAATTACGCTATTCCTTCCTCTGTGTTATTAGTATTTCGCTAATTATCTTAATTTATGAAAAAATTCTAATGATGTTGATTACATGTCGCGATCCAACTGAGTCGCCATTTGTTCTTCAGGCTCTTTACACTGATTTTGTACTCATATTGTAATCAATTTGTTTTCTTTCAGTAGTTTTCATGCTCTATCAAATTTGTCTGTCAATTACATTTGGATTTGGATGAGTCAAGACAATATTAAGAAATACAAATTTAAATGTCAAACCAAATCGAGAGCCTGCTTAGTAAAGATACAATTTTTGTTTGATAGTTTTGGATTTAATAGATAAAGTAATAAACATAATTAAAAAAAAAGACGAAAAAGTTTTCTTTACGTGGGAAATGGGCATGCGATTTTCCCGATTTTGGCTTAAAATTTCAAACTGAACTTTTGTTCAAATAAATGAAATTGTTTTCATATATATGGGAACTGCCCTTGAAAATCAAAATTGATGCATTAACAATGGTAGGCTTAATTTTAGATATATTATAGTTTTTTATTTTTGTTTTCTTTTTTACTAATACGTTGTGGATTTGGAAGTCATTAGACTAATTTCGAGATAAAAAGAAACAAATGTACAATTTCTGTTCAAAAAAACCTTCAATAAAATTTTTTTCCATACTTAAAAGCGTAAAAGAATTGAAACATAAACTTAAATGTTGTAAGTCTTATGCAATATATCTTAGTGCAAGTAAAATAGTTTGTCTTGTCAACTGAGAACGGAATGTTTTCAATGGAATGTAAAAAATATTCTCTTCAATTGATTTCCTTCCTACCACCCCAAAAATGTTGCCAGTTTCCACTACTTTAGACCTGAAAGCTGTTGACTGTGATGACGATTCAACCATTCACAGTAAAAATTCTTTTGCTATTGGAATTTTCCGCGAAAGAGGAGAATCCTTTTGTCCATTTTTTGTTCTTCCATTCTTTTAATTCATTTCAATTTAATTCCTTTAACAAAATATTTTTGTTTTAATTCAATGAAATTGCACTGCCAATGAAGAAATGCCATTAATTGCCATTGAAGAAATGTCCATCGCAAATGTTGCAAAAATTTCAACTAGTCGTGAACTGGCTGTCATTAAAGCGTTTCTTTCTATAGCATTTGCGGCAACGGATCACCAATTACTCAAGCGGTAGCAGAGGAATGGAAAGCTAAATTCCATTACATTATTCTTTACCAAAAGATTTTAATGCAGATATTAAAAATTTGTTTTCTATCATTTCCAATTCCTGACATGCTCAAGATTTCAATTAAAGATTTTTTTTTTAAAATAAATTTCTTCGAATTTAGGAATATAGAACTACTAGAGGCCAACGTTTATATCTACTGTATATTTTCTTTTGTATGTTATTTTCTTCCAAATTTCGGAACATTGATTAGGTGTGAGCTCTTATTGCGGACGAGTTTTTGAAATATGGATGGGCAGTTGTTAAAAATTAATAAAACAAGTTGCGTGTGAGATTACAACGAAGACCCATTAATCACATTATATATACAGGTTGTCCGTCGGGTAGGTATACTACTTTGTCTGTTTATAATTTTTGATTAAATGAAAGAGAATGGATCTGCAAAGCATGAAGTTGTGGCGTTAAAAAGTTTTCAATCATATAACGATATCGCTCCCCATTGACAGTTACCGTTACACTGTTATCAATTTCAAAGAAGTAAAGTCCAATGATCCATCCTGACCAAATTGCACACCAGACTGTCACTTTTAATGAATGAAAGGTGACTGATGAACGATTTGAGGGTTTTCCATTGCCCAGAATCGACTATTTTGTTTATTCACATATCCATGCAAATGAAAATGTGCCTCGTCACTCATTATGATTTTTTCATGAAAATCGGGGTTGTCATGGGCGAGCTGTAACAAACATCTTGTGTCAATTGAATCTTAAATGGAAACAAATGCAAATCCTTGTGCAAAATTGTGACCAGAGTTGTTCTTTGAAGACCAAGTATTGTTTTGAACACTTTCTTGAGCAGCAGTAATGTTTTCAGCCGATCTTGCAGTACGTAGTGGTCCATGCTTGGCCCAGCTACAGACCCTTTTTCTTCGAAATCATTCACTATATGATAAATAGTGCGTCTTGTTGGCAAACTTTCATTTCGTTCCTCCCAAAACTTTCATGTAACTCTCTCATCGTCACAGTAATCGCTGTTTAATTTGGTAAAATGTTTTAACGATTAAAATACGTTGGTTTATCGAGTACATTTCCATAATAAATTTGCCACGTCTTTACTTCACGACTGCCAAATATGAACTGCCAAGACTAATGTTTACCAAAATGAAGGCAAAACAAAGTAGTATACCCTGCCGACTGACACCCTGTATAAAATGATTCCTTTAATTAGCAGCGACTCCTCTGCTGACGCACATTCGAGGTGTCCTATTGGCGATTATTCTGGCATTTAGCTGAATTGAGCCAGCGGGTTATATAAACTTTGAGTGTACCGATCATATGTGACTTATTGGCATAGACCTGCGTCCTAAGGAAGCGCCAAAAGAAAAAGTCTAACGGGGCCAACAAATATTAATGGCATTAAAATTAGATTCTCTACCACTTCAAATTAAGAATAAACTGCATGCCTACAAAAATATGACGGTGAGCAATGAGTGTTGAATTTCTTCCTTTTTTTCATCAAAAAGTATCTTAAATATTTAATGGTATCCTTAGGAAACGAAACGAGCATTTTGAAGGAGCTAATTGGAAATTGGGACATAGTACATACCTAAAGAGCAGTCAAAACAGTGAACTGGAATGGAAGAATTGTATCCAAAGAAGGCGAACACGATTCCATCTGCATGCAAGGTCATGGCGTCTGTTATTTGGGATAAACATGGGAATATTTTGATTGATTATTTTCAGATAGGAAAAACCATCAGCGGCGAGTATTATGCTAAGTTATTGCAGCGTTTAGGTGATGAAAATATAGAAAAAGGCTGCATTTGACGAAAAAGAAAGTGTTGTTTCATCAAGCCAATGCTCCAATTCACACATTCCCCATTGCGATAACCAAAATTAATGAATTCAGGTTGGAATTCCTTCATCACGCACCTTATTTGCCAGATTTAGCTTCCTCGGACTATTTTCTATTTCCAAACTTGAGCAAATGACTCGGTGGTAAAATATATACCAATAATGAAAAGGTGGAGTTTGCGGTTTATGGCTATTTTAAGGAGTTTGACAGTTTTTACTATAAACGTGGTGTAAAAGCTATTAAATATCTCTGGAAAGAGTGCATCGAGCTAAAAGGAGATTATGTTGAACAATAAAGGAAATGTTATATCTTCTTTTTGTATTGTTTTTGTTTCTCTTTTTTTAAGCTAGTTCTGGGAAACCCTTCGTATTACCATAATATATGTAATAACGCAATTGACCCCAATTTAACGTGATAAACGAGTAATATGATGTAACTCCCCAAGAATATAGTCTACAGAAGAGTAATCGCCTAAAACGAATAGAGTGTTATTTGACACACACAACAACGTTTATCATAATGCACAAATCTTGGTAATAAAATCAAAGGATTTTTAAGTTTTGCTGGTTTGTGTAGATCTTTCAGACCGACGACTGCTAATCGAGGTGGTGCAAACGATTTATCATCTTATCGACAGAGAAATGGCCGTATCAAAAACTTCGCATCAATCAATTTTTGTTTTGTTTTTACTAATTTAAGTAATTACTAATTACTTTTATACACTTGTACCATCAATGGCCATACCATTGGTGGACGATTTACGAATTCAGCGACATATAAGTGGGCGTATCTCCCTTCCCTTGAGTATTGTACTGGAAAGTAAGATATTTCCATTGAAAATTTATATTTTCTAATATTTTTCTACAACCATGCTTTTTAGTCGGTAAATAAATGCAATTTTTTTAACGTCTAAAAAGCGAAATATATAAAATATATGAAATATGAATATATTTAAATGTCTGATGTGGATGTGTTCTTCTTATTGTGAGTAACCTTATATTATTTTCATTTTACAGTCGGAAAACTTATAATGCTGTACTTGTATAATTTGCGAATAACTAATAAAAATAAAAACAGTTGTATTAAACTTAATTAATATTGTTAATCTTGGGAATAACTATTAATAAACGATATCGTTGGGATTCACATGTTAAAAATCTCATACCTTCACTCAATAGGAGACTTAATATTATAAAACGTCTTTCGAATAACAAGTTTAACTGCAATACGGTGACCCTCACGTCAGTTGTTAAGGCACTGATAATGTCCAAAATCGACTGTGGTTTATTTCTATATGGGAATTCACCCAAATCTTTACTAAATAAAATAAGAACAATATTTAATGCTGCCATTAGACTCTCTTTAGGTGCTTTCAGATTTACATCTATTAACAGCATGATAGTTGAAAGTAACTTAATGTCTATCGAAAATTCAAGAGACCTACTAATAACTAAACTTTCGAAAAGTATTATTTTTAGCGACGGCTCTCCGCTTTCAAAACTTGCAAGGGAAGTCATTAACAGCGACAACCCGTCTAAAGTACCATCAGTTTTGACAAGAATCATAGAATACTGCAAATTTTTTGACATTACAATAAATAATAGCAAGCGGCACACGGACAAATACTTAAATTGTATGATAGATAGTTCGAATATAGACACTTCTCTTTCTCTATTCAAGAAATCTGAAACTCCGGTCTAAATATATCAACAAAAGTTCGGCGAATTGAAGGACAGATTACGAAACTTTACTTTTATATATACCGATGGATCGAAGATTGGAGAAAACTCTACCTACAGCGTTGTTGAGGCTAAAAAAATTATCAAAACGGCACTTTTACCACACTATAGCTCGAATTATTCTGCGGAACTAATAGCTATATTTGATGCAATGGAATATGTCCGTCCCAAAAAGGGAAATTTCGTAATTTTAACGGGTTCACTTTCATCAGTAAACTCAATAAGGAACATAAATAATAATGAGTATTACGCGAATAAAATTAGGCAATATCTGATTGAAAAATTAGGTACTGTAAAAATTGTTTGGATACCTGGCCATGTACAGATTCCCGGAAATGAATTCGCTGATGTTACAGCTCGCAAAGCTATAAAATCCCCTCTCACAACTACGCCAAATCTTAACTTTAGCGATATTAGGTCACATATTAAGTTATATTTTATGGAAAAACAAATTAAAATTTGGGATCAAGCTTCCAAATGGTATAAACGGATTAATCAAGCAAAGTTCAATATTAAAAATGTACTTGGAACCGACCAGAGCAGCATCCCCTCCAGAAGAGACCAGATAGTACTCACTAGAATAAGACTAGGTCTTACTAATCTGACTCACAGCCACATAATGAACGCGAATGTTAGCAATCATTGCAAAATCTGCAGTAGCCCAGACAACTCTTTGGAGCGTGTTCTCATTAATTGTGTTAGTTTTCAAAACCAACGTAAAAATGTTATTAACTCAAAAAATATAATTGATATGCTAAAGATTGATATGCTTAAGATACCTTAAAAAATGTAATATATACAAATATATTTAATCAATATTTAGTTTTATGTATACTAAGTCCGAGCTTGAGGCCATTGTTGTCATAGCTCATTGTTCCTTATCTTTTTATAATTTACTTATAAAATGATAAAATAAATAAAATAAAATAAATAAATATTTTTAAAATAAAATGTTACTGAAATTGTTAAATCGTTTGCCTTTTTCTTTCTGGAACTCAGGTTCCAATTCACTATCGGCGATTTGGGAGGAGCTTAGGCTCAATTGAGGAGGTTGGAAAACCAGGAGATCTGAATTCCTATTTGTACTCGGTATTTCACTGACTTAGGGCAACGGTATATTTTTTGGAAAAAAGAGGTTAGGGATTTAAGACTTACATTATTTATTCAAAAGCTGAGGGCGGCTTGCGACGTGGTCCTGGTGGTTGTTGAACAGCAAAGAGACCCGTTCTCTTGCCGACCACAACCACGAAACCTCCGTGCACCGCTGAGTTGCCACCTATTCATCACAAATATTGGGTTTTTTTTTTCAATTTCATGGTTGGATAGGCGGGCTTTTACATCATCTAACAATGGTATTCAATTCATCTAACAATTCAATTCAATTTAAGTTAACAGTAGTTGTTCAAATAATTCATTTTAATTCATTTTTAAACTAATTCATTAATTAAATCAGAGATAATTATATAAAACAGAAATACTCGTATAATGGTCACAGTAATATTTTAAATAAAACATTTTTTTTGTGCTTAATACTTAGACAATTTTGCAATATCAGCTGCTTACAATCCAATTTCTGTATTTTTTGCTAATTTTCATTTACAGCAAGTATACCAAACCCAAAGTTACAGTAAAAAACAAACATATTTTTTTCTTTCAGCTTTAACAGAAACATGTTGCCTCTTTGCTGCTCGTTTTTACATCATTTTACATGTGAAAGGATACTAGGAATGTCCTACTCCTCTATATTGATCTGAATATAACAATTGGAAAGCTGACATAAAGATTCAAGCCGAAGACTTTTAACATAATCCCAAAGCAATCAAAAAGTTTTCAGTTAGTTCAGCTAAGGCAAACTGTTAACAGGCTACTGAATTTCTTTACAGTTACCGAATTATATCTATTTCATGTCGAACGAAATCCTTCTTGTCAGCACTCGCAATATTTCCACACGAACAATTTTATAAATTTTCAGGAATTTTCTGCTCTCAGCAATGGACTCGAGACAAAAACATAGTGTACAAAGTTTGAGATTTATTTTCTTGACAAGAGGACATTGTATGCCAATCTGTTTTTATTTATTAAATATTTCCGTCGGTCAGTATTTCTAATTCTCTTCCATCATCACTCAGTCTGGGGTTGTCTACAGGGGTCACTTAAGGTTACACACAAATCTATTATATGCCAAAAGGTTAATAAAAATGATATACAAACAGCTATGGCTAACGAACTACGATACTTGTGGATGGCATGTGAGTAAATGCTTAAGCAGGTGCAAAAGGGTGATTTAAACTGGAATGTTAATAAGTAAAAAATAAACCATAATTATATGAGACAGAACTAAAATGTAAACATATAAATATAATTCATAGTTGTTGCAATTTAAACAAATACTTCAATTTCTTTTTTGGAGGATGCGTCTGCGTTTGCAGATTTTTTGGGGCACATGCTCAATATGAGTATTTGCGTTTTGTGAATGAAAGATTTGTATCTTTTTATTATTTTTCACTATGAATAGAAGTCATATTAAGACACATTAAGGAAATTACAAATTACTTTTGTTTTTCCGAGGACAAATTAATTCGTCTCCAGTTGAGGTCACAAATGCTGACTCATCATATATACTACATGTTTAACTGAAATTATATGGCATTCTTAATGGATTTTATACGAAAACAAAAGCGGGCTATTATGAGCAACTAACGAACAACTGGCAGAAGACTCTTTGTTGTTGGTTATTTTGCATTTCAAAATAATAGTCTTACTTTCTGATTGCATTTCAAAAACTCCATTTCAATTGAATGAATAATTTTTGAATATTTTCAAAAATTTATATTTCAATGTAGAATTTTGTAATTTAATCTACTAACTAACTGTCTCCGTTTGTAACAATTAGAAATGCTTATCCGCTATTGTATGCTACACATCTTTGCGATCGTTGTGAAAAATCATTTCAGTTTAGTCGGGCTTATAAATCTATCCGCATTTCTGTTAAAAATACAATGGAGACCAAGACACTTCTCTTGGGTGGCTGAAATTTTGCACAAAAATATTTTGTACTCATACGCGGATTAAGTTGAACAAAATCAATTCTCCAAGCTACATTTGAGGTGAATTTTTAACCACCAAAATCATTCACCGTAGTTAAGAACAGGTGTTAATTATATGGTGCCAAGTACGGACTACAAGGTGGATGCATAATAACCCCCAACCAATTGCTTCCTTCAAACGGGCATAGAGGAGCAGCTTATGGCTGATGATTTAATGTCAATTCCACCGAATAAGAAGTAAAACCTTCTTGAACGACAATCTTTGCCTGGCCACCGTTTCTTCGCGCCAGCACCTATAAGTCGAGCTTCTTTTTATATCCGACGTTATTGAAATGGTTCCAAAGATTTGTTGTGCATTCCTGGCCAATCACAACTGTGCATACATGTTGGTAAAACTTGACGATTTTCACTATTTTGTCAACATTTTCGATAGCCAACAAGGTTTTGCACTAGAGCAATCAAATATCTTTCCTAGGGTAATTTGGTGGGCTGAATTCGAACCGGTTTCTCTATCACATCAGGTTTTCGAGATACAAAAAAAAAAAAAAAAAATATTTTTATTCGTTTTTGACATAAAAAATTCATTTGTTTATTTAAAAATCAATGAATTTTCAAAAGCGAATGGCGTTATTTAAACGTCCTTGAATTTTGTTGGTTCGGTTTCACGTATTAGAGTGCAGCAATAGTCTTCTAGCATGATTTTGTCCCAAAATCCTTGACAATTTCTTTTAATTTTTGTAAAATCTTGGTTGGCATGCTCCTCTTGCTCGTCGCTCATCTCACGTAGATTTTGCGGGAAAAAATCAAAATGTGAATGAAGAAAATGCATTTTGAGTGACATTCATGCACCTAATTCGTGATAATTTTTCAATAATTCAGCAATAATTTGTCTGTAGTTTCCACTCTTAATGTTTCCAAGAAAACTGTTCACGATGCTCCTGAAAGATTTCCAGGCTGCATTTTCTTTCTGCAGTAAACATTGTGAAAAATTGTCATCATTCAATAACTTCCCTACCTGAGGGCCAACAAATATGCCTTCAACGATTTTAGCGGATTACATTTTAAAAATTTTAGATAATTATTGTTGTATTTGAGTAATGTCTAAATGTCAGTCATTGATTCGCAATTTTCCATTATATTAACAGCATGAGCAATTGGTATGTATGATTTTCCATTCCCATTATGCAAAAGAAGAGCCTTTAAACTGTATTTAGAGCCATGAATAAATAATCTCCATTCAGTTTTGTTATATTGCTGGTTCATTTTTTTAAATAAATCAACATCAGTACAGTGTAGAATAGAGTGTTTCCTTTCAAAATATGCAGCCAATTCCAAGCTTCTATCTCTATAGATTGTTACTTTTGTCCCAACTGCAAGATGTTTCCACTGTCACATGCGTGAAGCCAGTAATTCTGCGTCTTGCTTCGTTAAATGTAAATCCCGAATTAGATCATTCAGCTCAGCTTGAATCACTAAATGGCGCTCATCATCAGTCTAATACGAACTGCCACTGCTGGTGAAAGATGTTTCGGATTCATTGCTCGTAGTACTGGGAATGACTGGTAATGGATCATTTGGTGGACGTTGAACTGGTTTGGAAACCAATGGAATATTCGCGTAGGTAGTATTTTTTCGATTTTTTCATATTGAATTCAGCAACTTTTGTTGAACAGAAATAACAATCGGTTTGGTGGTTACTTGACTTTCTTTAAAGTACTGCAACTGAAAAATCGAAATAGATCTATTTGCCATTTGACCACTTGTACAAAACAGTTCTGCAACTATTGCGAAACATTGTCGGTGTCCACGGTTTGTTCAAGTTTCTGTCAGCAAAACCAAAAAAATGTAAATATGCATATTTTAATGATTCTGATATCGAATTCCAATCATATATTTAGCACACACAAAGCAAAAATAGCTTGAATTAGTAACACACGACCTCCCTGACATGCTTAAACGCTACTATTATGACGATTTAGAATGAATATGGGCTTCCGTCAAATTAATAATTGTGAAATTGTAGTCTCAGTAGTGACAGTTTTACAGCATGCGACAAAAAATGAACATATTTGAATTCACCGCACCCAGATAAGTTAAAAAACATACGAGGTGTTATCAAAAAATAACCATTATTTTCAAATTTCGTGAGTTACTTAGTTCGATTTTCGCATTTTTTCTGTTATGTTGGTACACATGTCTGTTATGCATGTTGACAATATCAGCCATTTTGGATTGTCAGTTTGTTTTTGAAAGATGAAAAGGTTAGTCGTGTTTTGGTGTGCTCTTCGATTTTTTACTATTCGAAAAAATGGATCAAAGGAACTGTGTTAAGTTTTGTGTAAAAAATGAAATTAAATGTGCAAGGACATTTGAAATGTTGACGGTGGCGTTTGGCGAGTCTACTATGAGCAGAACACGAGTTCAGTTGTAGTATAACCGGTTTAAGGAAGGCCGAGAAGATGTCAATGACGATGCTCGTGCTGGTCGCCCAATCACGTCAACAACCGACATAAACATTGAAGCAGTGAAGAAAATGATTTTGGATAATCTTTGAAACACTATAAGAGAGGTTGCTGGTGATGTTGGCATATTGTTCGGCTCATGCCAAGCAATTTTTACGGATGTTTTAGGCGTGGAACTTCCGGCAGCGAAGATCGTTCCAAAATTGCTAAATTTTAAGCAAAAACAACGTCGCAACGTTTCAAAAGCTGTTGAACGTCGTCAACAACGATCCAGATTTCCTCAAAAAGGTCAGAACTGGTGACGAATCATGGGTGTATGGCTATCACATTGAAACCAAAGCCCAATCATCCTAATGGAAGCGTCCAGAAGAGCCAAGACCGAAAAAAGCACGTCAAGTTCGGTCAAATGTGAAGGTTTTGCTCACTGTGTTCTTCGATTGCAATGGTGTGGTGCGTCATGAATTCTTGCTACAACGTCGTACGTCTACTATGAGCAGAACACGAGTTCAATTGTGGTTTAACCGGTTTAAGGAAGGCCGAGAAGATATCACGATGTGACGATGTTCATCCTGGACCGAAAAAAGCACGTCAGGTTCGAACAAATATGAAGGTTTTGCTCACTGTTTTCTTCGATTGCAATGGCGTGGTGCATCATGAATTCTTGCCACAAGGTCGTACGGTCAATAAGGAATACTAGCTTAAAGTTATACGTTTGCGCGAAGCAATTCGTCAGAAACGCGCAGAGTTGTGGAAAAAACCAATCATCGATTTTGCACCATGACCACGCACCAGCTCACACATCGATGCTTGTGCGTGAATTTTTGGCCAAACACAAAACTGCAATCATGCCTCAACCACTGTATTCACCGGACTTGGCCCCCGCTGACTTGTTCCTCTTCCCAAAACTAAAGACACCGATGAAAGGAAAGGGTTTTGCTACGATTGAGGAGATAAAAGAAAAATCGAAACAGGAGCTGTTGGCGATACCAAAAACCGAGTTTCAGAAGTGTTTCGAGGATTGGAAAAAACGCTGGCATAAGTGTATTATATCTGAGGGGAATTACTTTGAAGGGGACAAGATAGTTATTAATGAATAAATAAATATTTTTTGGGAAAATTTAAAATAACGGTTATTTTTTGATCACATCTCGTATTTTGTTTCTGCAGCCAATTTTTTTTTTTCAAAATTTGAAATCAAAATCAAATGAAGAAAAGTGACTAAATCAAAATTGCTTATAATTGGGTGTCACAGTAGCAGAACCATAAACGCTACTCATGCTTCCTGCTATCTGGCTTTCAGTTTCGCCTTTATCACAGAAAACCAAACCACCAAACTATCTAATTAATTTTGTTCATACGAAACCTTATCCTTTTATCGCTTTCTAGCATAGGTCGATAGCACTTATACAGTGCGAGATATGGGTTACTAAAGACATTAATTGAACAAATAGTAGTTTTCTTTCTTACTATACTTCATATTTTTTTTCTTTTTTTTTTTCACTTATTCGTCGATAGTTGATCGATACTAGAGGAGAAAAATTCAGCTTATACGAGTATATATTCGTAAGGACCTACCATAACTGTGGTCATGACTGTTGGAAAATGATTAGTTAATATAACTTCATTATATTACGTAAACTATAGCAAGGTCGTTTTTAATGTCCACCTATCGTAGTTTCTGAAAAATATTTGAGTTGGAAACAATAGTTACTTCACTTTATCCTGAAGCAAATGGGAACAGTGTCCATCAAATTATAGACTTAACTCATGGTGATGGGTATATAAGCTTCGGTAAAGCAGAATTTTGATCGGCCCCCAAACTTTAAAAAACAGAAGGACAGTTTAGTACTCGCATTTGATTATCATAAAATTTTTTACTATCAATAGCTACATATAAGCAGATTGAGAAATCATATGGGCGGTTTCAATCAATTTTACTATCAATAAATTAAATGCGCAAATTTATTAGAATTTTATAATAATGTTTTTCGATGCCTGAAATAAATCGCAAACAATTTTTCAAACGCAAACGATTTTTTTTTTCATTTTGCCGCATATTGCATTAAATTTATTTAAAAAAATTTGAGTTTTTATCAAAAATTTAAAAATATTCACAAAATTTCTAAAACATATTTTTTTTAAGAGAATAAATTGACAATTAAAAAATATGAAAGACCTGCAAAAATATTTATAATTTTTTTATAATTAAAATTTTAAGTTTTTAATACTATCACTTGGAAACAATGAATAGTATTTTTTATAAGTATATAAAGTATTTCCCCACAGTATCAACGGTGGGAATTCCAAAAAATTTATTGTACCTTAAAACAAGTCATTTCAAAAACTTTGGATGATTTTTAAAATTTATCACCCTAAAATACTCCCCTTTTTATACAAATGCATTTAGCCCTTCATTCCTCCGCTATCGCTTGAGTAATTGATGATCCGTTGCCGCAAATGCTATTGAAAGAAATCCTTTAATAACAGCGAGTCCACGAGTAGTTGAAATTTTTGCAACATTTGCGATGGACATTTCTTCAATGGCAATTAATGGCATTTCTTCATTGGCAGTGCAATTTCATTGAATTAAAACAAAAAAATTTGTTAAAGGAATTAAATGGAATGAATTGAAAGAATGGAAGTAAAACGAAATGGACAAAAGGACTTTGCTCTTTCGCGGAAAATTCAAATAATAAAAGAATTTTTACTATGAATGGTTGAATCGACATCACAGTCAACAGCCTTCCAGTCTAAAGTAGTGGAAATTGGCAACATTTTTGGGGTGAAAAGAAGGAAATCAATAGAAACAAATATTTTTTTACATTCCATTGCAAACATTTCGCTCTCAAACTATGTTACTTACATTAAGGCATATTGCATAAGGCTTAAATCAGTGTTTAAGGGTTTAATTCAATTCTTTTACGTTTTTAGGTATGACAACAATTTCATTAAATGTTTTTTTTATCTCGAAAGTAGTTTGATCATTTCCAAACCCACAACGCATTAATAAAAGAAAACAATAACATATCCGAAATTGGATGCTGTCATTGTTATACATCAGTTTTCATATATATGAAAATAATATAATTTATTTAAATTTATTTAGGTTAAAATTTTAAGCCAAAATCGGGAAAACCGCTGGTCCGTTTCCCGTGTAATGAAAAGTTTTTTTGAAATTTTGACAAAGTCAGGGGTGTGTAATGATGAAACACAGATTTGAAATATCAAACTCAAAATCCTATGATAATCTATGATGGAATGTGAAACAGTAAAATGTTCCACAGAGTCATTTGACGTATGTACACCTGCCTATTTCATAATCAGGCGATAATTTGTTAATTTTTTTCAAACGAAATATTGTAGGTCATTATCGATAATATTTGATATATTTTTGTATAGCGTTCTTCGTTTTCTCAACTTAAAGCTGCTAGAAGTAAATGTAATACATCAATTACATTTACTTCCAACAGCTTCGAATTAAGAAAAATCTGCTGTTATGTAAAATATAGCGCTATTCTTTGTTCATTTTCAAGTAAATTTAAATAAAACACACATAAAAATATGATTTTTATGAAACTTTTACTTCTTTATAATGTCATTAAAATAATCGCTTCTGGATTGGTTGCAGCAGTGGATTCTTTTGAGGTTCCACCAGCGTCATTTTCGATAAAAATACAGTTCAATGACGTCTCCAGATCAAAATGCGCACCAAACAGTCACTTTTTCCGCATGCAATGGTTTTTTCATAATCACTTCTGGGTTCTCTCAACCCCATATGCGACAATTTTGCTTGTTGACGTAACAACCAAGTGAGAAATGAATTTCATAGCTGAAGAACATTTTGTTCAATTAAAAGTCCACGTTTAAATCATCACTTTTATAGTAAGTTTTAACTATTTTCACTTGTAAACGTAACCACTGTGTGGGAAATGATCTTCATAGCTGAAGAATATTTTATTCAATTGAAAGTCAACTTTTGAATTATCGCTTTTATAGTAAGTTTTAACTATTTTTACTTGTAAACGTAAGCACCGTG
>JAHXMU010000117.1:553218-669595 GCA_019455685.1 Philornis downsi | reverse complement strand
TATAGTAAGTTTTAACTATTTTTACTTGTAAACGTAAGCACCGTGTGGGAAATGAACTTTATAGCTGAAGAACATTTTGTTCAATTAAAAGTCCACGTTTGAATCATCACTTTCATAGTAAGTTTTAACTATTTTTACTTGTAAACGTAACCATTGTGTGGGAAGAGAACTTCATAGCTGAAGAAAATTTTTTCAAAATGTACACAATTTGAATGTGAGCAATACTTAATCACCGTAAAAGTATTGAATAAAATAATAAGCCGAAAGTTAGAAATTCGGAGTTAGTCGATTCCAACTAAATGAAGTATGGTTTTACAATCATTCATTCTATTATCGCTGTTTTTTTTTAATGCAACTTTATTATGAAAACATGTTTACAAATGATTCATTGAAGGTATTGCCCACCGTTAGTTACTATTTTTCCCATTTTTCTAGCACAGCTCAAATTCCGTCACGGTAAAACTGCCTATCTTTCGAGGCTATCCACGAATATAGTCATTCCTTGATGTCGTCATATGAGTGGAACTGCTGGTCAGCCAGACCCTGTGCAATAGAACAGTAGCTTTTCCAGGTAGGTTTTAACGGTCTTGACCACGTAAAACCGAGCGTTGTCATTCTGAAGGATCACTTTTTCGTGCCTCACCGGGTGTTGTGATGGATTTGCTTGACTTCAACAGCTTGTAATAAATAACACCGGCCATGGTCCCACTAAATACAGAGCATTACGTTCGCAGCGTGAATATTCAGCCGACTTTGTTCTTCAGATTGCTGCAGAGGATCCATTTTTAATCACCGGTTACAATACGATTAAGAAACCGCTTCCTTTTTTGTCGCTGAAGCAGCTGTTCACAGGTGAAAAACGACTTCCCCTGGTTTCATAAGAAACCCAAGTTCCTTGCATTCATAATGCGCTTGAAAATGGCTTGGCGGGGAACTCCTATTACTGAAGCAAGCTCTAACTGCTTTTGACACTGATCCCCATCAAGCAATGCCGCCAATTCAGGGTCTTCGAAGGTTTTTCATCTTCTTTCACGTGAACGGTCATCAACATCATAATCACCGTCTTTAACGCGACGGAACCAATCTCGACACGTTGTTTCACTTAAAGCAGCATCTGCGTAAACGGTTTGAAGCTCTCGATGAGCTTCAGCCGCCGTTTTCTTTGATTGAAAGAAGAAAATCAATACTTCCGTACATGACGATTATTTACCACAAAATCATACATATTCACACAACCAAAAGAGTATGACGTCAAAAGAAGATCACTATTGTGTCGAGGTCTTATGTTTACCATATGCCTAAGCTTGGCTCATGGCATTTAGGTTATGGCAGAATAGACTAACACTTACAGCTGTTGCCATCTATTGGCAAACAGCAGGAACTTAGTTGCGCACCTAATATATATCCTTGATGAAGCAAATTCATCATGTAATTTTATCCAAAAGAAGGTAATAAAACTCATGTTGTTAAAAAATTTCCAAATTTATTCGTTATCCGTAAGTTTAATTCTTAACCTCTCTTGTATTTTCCATTAGTTGCAGTAATTAATTGAAGACGTTGAAAAATTTATTAATTGAAATAGATTTTTTTGGATAATGAATAAGCACAGTCAAATTTATACAATCGAATTTTCATGGAGTTCCGATACGTGCCTGGAATTTTGTGGATACTAAACTTTTCCTGCAGATTTTTCCATTGACGTAGCAATAAATTCTCTCTGGGAGGGAAGCTATATTTATTCTTGCATTAATACACTGAAAACTCTGTGGGGTGCTACAAAAAAATTCTTAGGGGGATTAATGATAAAACACCAACATTCCAATTTTAGTTACTTATACAGGTCGTGGTTGGTATGCAAATCATGTGAAGTGAAAATGTATGTTGAAGCTTGAATCCTGGTAGAATAGTGTGGTGGTTCAAATTATATTAGAGAATATGCCAAGCTATTTATTACTCCCAGAAACATTTGATGGCATTGAACTTGTTTCATGCTTGCCAAATATGTTGAGCGGTTTGCTACTGGTAGATTCGCAAGTTTTGTTTTTGTACGATAAATATTTTTCCTATGTAGATCTCGTTTCGAATCTTTTAAAAACTTTTGAGTGGTTAAGAATGCATTGTTGAATAATCATATGACTTGTATTCCATAATGTAACGTCTTCAATATTATAATAAAAATGGTAATAAGTTAAGCAGCAATAAATACCTCAGTAAACTTTAACAAAAACCATGTGATGTTGACATTCATATCAGTAGCCGTGTTATTGCAGTCTTTTAAGACTTTAAAAAGGAGTCAGCGAGTTGGTAGCAAGTTGGAAGAAAATATGAAATTACTGTTGTATTCCAGTTAAATGCCCTAACTATGCGGATCAAAACATTACCGAAAACCAGTCAAAAATGTTTTTCGTCAACAAATTTAATAACGTTTGTTGTTTTTGTGGTTGTTGTTGATTTTATTTAATCGTAATAAAATCGGCAACAAATTTAATCAAAGTTTTTTTTGTTGAATAATCAAAAAGTCATACATCCAAAAAAGTTTATTTTATTTAATCGTAATAACATCGTTGATTAAATGTTTAATAGTTCTGTTTGCGATTAAAATACAATGGTTATATGGATGAAAATGCTTCTGTCAGTTAACTTTTTTCAGAATAAGTTAGGTGCAGATTTTTTACTGTAGTGAATTTAAAATGCTAGATTAGTAAGACGAAATGCATTTTAAATTGTTAAAAGAAAATTTTCTTAAAATTTCTTTACTGAAAATTGACATATGGGTACAAACTATTGTGTTTGAATTCCCAAATAAAACTTTCTAACTATAAAAATTCTGCCTGAAAATGTCTTTTCATAAAAATTCGTTTATTATGTATTTTTCCTTATCTTCCTTCCTTTTTTTTCTAATTCAATGATACAAAATATTGATTTCTTGTGTAAGAAAACCTGCGACAACTAAACAAAGTCATTTTAATCTATTAATTTCTAATATTCCACAATCCTTGACAAAAAAGATGAGTTAGAAAACTAATGACTAACACAAAAAAAAAAAAACACATTCTGAGATACAGGGCGTCCGTCGGGAAGGTATACTATTTTGTTTGTTTATAACTTTTGATTAAATGAAAGAGAATGGATCTTATTTATTAATATTATTTATTACGCGGTATTTCATTACGAATATTTTGTTTGAGTTGCTCAAGCTTTTCTGGTTTCTTTGCATAAGCCTTGGTTTCAGATTTCACAAAAAGAAGTCCGGAGGAGTCAAATCAGGTGACCGCGGAGGCCATCACCATTTCTTGAAATAACTTGTTGTGGAAAGAGTTCTCGCAGTAATTCCATTGTAATCCTAGCTGTATGTGATGAGGCACCGTCTTGTTCATACCACATGTTAATCAAGCCCAAAGCATACAGTTGTAGAGTTAAAAAGTTTTCAATCAAATCACGATATCGCCCCCCATTGACACAAAAGTATTGAAACAGTCGGATTGAGTGTTTTTAAATGATATCTATTCAAATCAGAACTGAAAAAAAAAATTTACTGATATTGAAGCTACCAATATCTCAATCTCTCTATGTGATTACTTTTAGTGTAGAAATTCATTCATCAAGCAGACTATCCTGTCCAATCCAATCTAAGATGATGCGGAATATATGGAGCTAATCAAACATCTACTTTTTCACTGCCAATCTCTTCATAGATAATTAAGATCGTTATTATTAGGTGCGCAACTAGTTAGCGCTGTCTATTGGCAAGATGGCGCCAGCTGTAAGTGATAGTCGATTCTGCCATAACTTAAACGTCAATAGCGATTTTCTTTTGACGTCATATTCTTTTGGTTATGTGAATATACATATATGATTTTGTGCTAAATAATCGCAATATGCGGCAAGTATTGCATATTCTTTTTTCAATCTAAGAAAACGGCGGCTGGAGCTCATCGAGAGATTCAAAACTTTCACCGGAGATGCTGCTTTAAGCGAAACAACATGTCGAGATTGGTTCCGTCGCTTTAAAGACGGTAATTTTGATGTTGATGACCGTTCGCGTGAAAGAAGACGAAAACTCTTCGAAGACACTGAATTGACTTCATTGTTTGATGGTGATCCATGTCAAATTCAGGTAGAGCTTGCTTCAGTATTAGAAGTTACCCGCCAAGCCATTTCCAAGCGATTGCATACATTAAGAATGAATCAAAAGCAAGGAACTTGGGTTCCTTATGAGTTGAAGCCAAGGGACGTTGAGCCACGTTTTTCGCCTGTGAACAACTGTTTCAGCGACAAAAAAAAGGAGGGGTTTCTTCATCATATTGTAACGGGTGATGAAAAATGCGTTCATTCAGCTATCCAAAGAAAGGAAAGTCCATCCAATCATGCTTCTGCGTCGTCACCTCAGCCAAATATTCATACTTCGAAGGTTATGCACTGTATTTGGTGAGACTATGGCCGGTGTTATTTATTACGAACTGTTGAAATCAAGCGAAACCATCACTGGGGTATCGACTTTAGTTAATGCGATTGATCCGAGTTCTGCGCGAGAAATGCCCACAATATGCGGAGGCGCAAAAAAAAGTGATTTTTCAGCATGACAATGCTCGGCTTCGCGTGGCTAAGCCAGTTAAAACATAGCTGAAAACGCTGAAATGGGAAGTTTTACCCCATCCGCCATATTCTTCAAATATTGCAGCGTCCGATTATCACTTGTTCCGTTCGATGACACACGGTCTGACTGGCCAGCAGTTCCAGTCATATGACGACGTCAAGAAATGGCTAGATTCGTGGATAGCCTCAAAAGATGAACAGTTTTACTGTGATGGAATTCGAGCTTTGCCAGAAAGATGGGATAAAGTAGTATCTAAAGATGGGCAATACTTTCAATGAATCATTTGCAAATTTGTTTTCATTGTAAAGTTACATTTACATATATATATATATACATATATATATATGTATATATAAATCAGCGAAACCTTAGTTGCGCATCTAATACTTGATTGAATGAATGCCCTGTCATCGTGTAGGATGAAAATTATCTTCGATTTCTCGGAAAGGCCTCTGTGGTAGCTGAAAACATCTTGCATATAATACATATAAAACAAATTTGTTCACTCTTATGAAAATCTTGCTAACTGTTAGTAACATTTTCAATACCTTTTCGCACGACAATGGCCCAATTTTTCTACGGGTGTTTGTAATGGATACCGTATCGCCTCCTTAAGCTCAGAGAAACCATAGAGAAACATTTTATATTCAAACATTTTAATCTTTGATGATTTACTGCAGGATAATGTGTGTAATGGTAGACAACTGCCGCAAAGGTAAGCATCTGCTTATAGAAGTAATCCCTTCATTTCTTGTTCAAGATTGTTAACAAATCCAAAATAATTCAAGGGGTAAATATTTCAAATTGGTGAAACAATTGTTGGTTTTGGATCAGGTGATTTAATAAATCCAATTTTGGATGAGAAACCTTATGCTCCTTTGAACAAAAATGGGGTATTTTTTGTGTTTTTTATTATATTTTTTGGGGGTGCTATAATCACATGTTCATTGTAATTTAATTTTAGATGAGATGGCTTCCCTCAAAAGCTACGTTTTGAAATAAACTTGCGGTTATTTCAGTTTGTTTAAATCATATCACTTCACTTTGGTAAAGGAAGATTATTTGATTTAGCGAGAGCTGAATAAGAGAATTTGAGAATATAAACTAGGTGCTCAACTATGTTCTCGCTGGTTTTTTTTTGTTATAAAAATGCGACTTTATTATGAAGATTTGTTTACAAATGATTCATTAAAAGTATTGACCATCGCTGGCTACTACTTTTTCCTATCTTTTTGGCAAAACTCGAATTCCGTCGCGGTAAAATTGTTCATCTTTTGAGGCTATCCCACGAATCTAGCCATTCCTTGATGTCGTCATATGAGTGACACTGCCGAGGCGATGACGTAGAAGCATGGCAGGCACAGCCCCCATGATTTTCTTTTCTTTTGATTGCTGTAATAAATCCCTTTTTTGATTTGGTAATCATAATTGTTGCAGTTTAGCACGAGCCAAGGAAAGGTCCCTTGCATATGACGCTACATACGGGTACACCTCTTTACTAAAGCCCAACGGTTGAGTAAAACCCAACGGTTTTGGTTTGGAATATTTAAATTTGCTAGCACAAAAAGGGCATAATACGAAGCTGCTTTCGAATGTTAATACTAAAACCCAAAGATTTTTTGATTTGGTAATCATAATTGTTGCAATTTAGCAAGAGACAAGGAAAGAGCCTTGCATATGAGGCCATATACGGGTACACTTCTTTACTAAAGCCCAACGGTTGGGTAAAACACTACCGTTTTGTGGTAGCAAATTTAAATATTCCTGTTTTTGGTGATGAAATTCTTTTAACAATGGGTGAAGTAAACGCAACTTACTGTTAATGCTTTATTAGCGGAGAAAATTCGTGAAATTGTTAGTGGCATATGATTTTATTCAAGTAGCTTTTTCTGCTTGGTGGTAGCCCGTTCTGCCAACCCAGTTTTCGGAGCATTTTGTTTCCAGTTCAATTTCGCAAACAACTTTAACAATTTTGTCCATAAAGGATTGAACCATTGTTTGTCGTTTATATATTTTACGACACTGGGCAAAAATATAATTCTTAGAACGTCAAATCGCATCACTAAAACCAACGATTACGAGCACTAAATTTTGTGGAAAAATATTAATAGCTGAAACCAAACGCTTTGCAAGTCTTCTATTTAAGGATACAAAAAATCTATTATTATCTTTGTGCTGCTCTCTTCATTGATTGATTCAGCTTTAAAGGAAGAAATTTTAAATGTTTCCCAACGATTATCAAGCATAAAATATATTCATTTTGAATTGTTGAGGTATAAAATTGCCCTCTTGTCAATATTTCGAGAGAAGGAACAGCTGTCAATGTCAAAATAATATCTAATATAAAGGGAATCCATTTGTTGACATTTCTTTTTCAAATGAATTTTCGAAATTTGAATAGTTATTTGGAATGTCGATTCGAATCGTGGAGATATGATATCGAAATAATGTATAAATTAAGCAGAAACCGCCAGATAGCAAACTCTTTACAAAAGAATTTTCCAAATTTGGGAACTTATCATACTACTATCGTATATTACTTGTCAAGAATAGCCAAATTTTTAATTTTATTCACTAACTGAATACAGAAGGAACTACAGGTTTTATGCTTTGTACATTTCCCACCAGAGTTCAGCGAACTTGCTCGACTGTAAATAGAATAGAAACAAATCGTAATTTATTCACACAAATTTCGCAATCTGTTGAGAACTCTCAGTGCTGACAGGAAATTAAAATAGATGGCTGGAAAAATAATGGCACATTCAAAAAGGGAGGACAAACTCGTAAGATATATGCGAGGAAAGAAGGTAAGAAGATCAATGTAATTGGTAATTTACATTTATATGGTTTAGAGAGGAAGACAGTAAATCTGAATGTCACTTACTGTCCTTTCATCAGGTGACAAATCTGACGGATTATTTTTGCTTACTATTCTTAAACAAATGAAGGTACATTTTTGCCAGCGATATCGCATTTCAGCGATGTCGTTACAACTTTATGGCAGACACCTCACTTGAGGTAGAGTGCGGGTTATTGCTTGTTGCAGGTTCATATTCATTGATCAATCTAAACCAATTTATTTCACGATAATGCGAATCGGACACAATATTTTCATTGAAAACAGTATCAAAGATGTTAAACAATCAAGAATATGCTAATACTCGAATATCAAAAGCAGTCATCTCTTACCTCACCTGTATCATCAACATTAGTATTCCCACAATCAACAAGTATTCGCAAGCATCCCTCACTGGCTGTCATTGACGTCTTAACCAATGAATGTTGCTTTAGGTCGTTTATTTGGGATCTTGTGATTTGTAGGGAAAATAAATGAGAATAAGGTGGTGGATGGTGGTTTTGCTATTATTGTTTTGACCGTAAAATGGACCGAAATAAGGTTGAAGGATAAAACAGTAATATTATTATTACGTGTATTAAGAAGGTCATAAGAATTCAAAAGATGTGAATGGTGTCATGACATACGAACCAGAAGTGAGAGAGTGTGGGAAATTGTACAATGAACAAACTGTTTATCTTAAGAATAATTCAGATCATTGCTAATATGGAGAATATGAGTTGGAGAGTATACGAGTATGTTGAACAATTTTTATTGATTCTACTCTATTGACAGACCGAATTACCAACATTTAAACTTTTACTCGGTAATTTATATTTGATGATTTAGAATTTTTACGGCCGCAATTCTTTATAATGCAAAAATTAAAAAAAAAAAAAACTCGTTGTATAAGCTATGGGCGTCAGGTGCATTCCTATAATCGGCCCATTTAACTTTTTATTTGTCTATTCATGTTTTTCGTCAATTTTCGCTAAATTGAAGCAAATTTTGTAATCACCAATTTGCTGTTTTTCGGTTCCAGTTTTGAACACTTTAGGTATATCTCATATCTGATATGGTTGAATTATTGGTATTACAAAGAAATGTTTCTTATAATTCTGTTATTTTATAGCAGGCTGACCTAAGTATAAACCTTTCAAAATTTATGGCCATCGGCTTTTTAAGATATTTGTTTATTATACGTTTTTAAGAAAACTTTTGTGGGTCCCTCAATTGATCCATAATTTGCCTCTGATAAGAGTTTTAATCATTATCTCATGAATCGAATATAGAAACTGATCATAATTTATGCGTAATTTATTCACCCTAACCTCAAATCCGTTCTTTTCTGGTTTGGCTTAACAAAAAAATAAATATAATATATAATAATAAATGAGTACAGAGTATAGACGCAGTTTTAATTTGTATCTAGAGTTATGAAAAATTATACAAATTACAGTAAATCTAATGTTTATGTTACAATTTCTAGTGTGAATCGAATAAATGATTTACAAGACTTATTGTAAAAAAAAGTTGTTCACAATTAGCTTAAATTGAATTTATACATATGATAACAAAGTACATCCCTTTCTTTAGCAATTTAATTAACTAAAAGTTAACTTTTCCATTATCCATCCATTAACCAATAATTGCTTCTTTATTGTCATTAAACTTAATCAATTGCTCTGTGTGGTTAATAAATTAAAAATACTGGCTTCCAGACATTCTTAATCCATTCCTATTTGCATTTACATATAAGTGTATATATATGTATATATACTTATATGTATGTGCAGCGATGTAATCTGTAATGCCTTTAAGCGTTTACAATTAAATTAAAGCTACCAAATCCGATGTAATGCCAAATGCAGACAATTAAAATTTTATATTACTGTGCACTTAATATTGCCAAAGGTATTATATTGTAATAAAATTAATTAATTAAAAAAGGTTTACAAACGACGACACGTTTTTCTCAAGCATCCGAATTATTTGAATACAATAAAAAATATGTAATGAATTTGTGGCCATTGTTTCATTCCTGTATTCATTTATTTTCCAATCTGATTCGGACGAAATTTACTTATGGTTATCTAATTGATTTATAATAAATTTTTTCTTAGTGATATTTAAACGGTAAACGAATGGAGCATGAATTTCTTTTGGGATTTGTCGAATACGAGTGTTTTCACAAATTTTAAATGTTTTGAAAACATAACTCCGGGAGATGCATTTGAAAAAGGGTAAAAAAAGACGACATGTGTGAGTTAATAAAAGCCATTTGATGTTGTAGTTAACTTAAGATGTGGGTGCCAAATATATATAGTACTCCTACCTAATTGCCATTTAAACTTGCAGCCGTCAAAAATTTAAATATATGTGAGACACGTAAAACAAAAATATGAAATAAGGAAGTATTTATACTGAATTTGTGCAGTAAAGTGACAACTTGTAGGAAGCTAAATTCGATCCACAAAAATATATATGCAACATATTTGCCAGTTATGTTTAAAAAGAATACCGATTCGAAAAGATATGAATAACACCATTGATTTGTGTTTATGCCAAATATAATGTAAATGTTAAGTGATAAAATGATAAAACTTTATTATAAAAATGGAATGGATTATCTATCTCGTGGCAACGATGATTAACGATATCTCAGGGAGGCATATTTTCGCATGAATAATTTGGGACGATGCTTGCCCACACGAAGCAAACTAAGTGGAGATAAATCAGTAGAAAATCACTGTTTGATGTCATCATCATCATCGGCCAGCACTTCTTCGAAAACCATGATAACATTGCTATGATCGTCAAAGGAGCGACGATAATCAATTTCTTTAAAGAGAAAATGGCTGTCTCCTGCAGAGGCGACGGAAACTGGTTACCGAAAAAGTGATGCCGCCCCACCTTTTTCTGTAAAATGTAAATATTAAGTGATTATCCTCCTAATTTAATATCTCTCGCATAACTGGAAATAATGTTTAAGTAGTTTGTAAATATTAATATTAAAACATTAAAATTAGAAGGAATGAATTAAATAAGCTTAAAGTGTGTAAAGTAAAGTTTAAATAAACAAATTCTTCTACAGCAGTGACTTTGTCTTCTATTGAGACTGTTTAACATTAATGCGGCTTCTCGACTTTGTTTAACGACAATCTTGATCAAACTGTCTCCGGCCTATTGAATTGTTTTAATTTCTCTTCGAATAATTGGAGGAGATGAGTGCCGCATTTGCACAACGTTATTTATTACTGCCTAAAAGTTTGCTACGGGGATCGCCTCCATTATCGTTCGATTCGCATTGTTTTAGGGCATTAAAATTTGATGATTTTATATTGTAAATATACTATTTGCAGTCAAGAGGATCAGGAGATTTTGGGGGCCAACAGAATAGAAAATTTTATCAAACAAACTTATTAGGTGAATTTTTGCTCAATTCTGGTCCGGCTAAATGCAAGTCGCAAACTTTTGTTGAAACCATATGTATGAGGAGGTGTCTCCAAAAAAAGGTGAATTTCCTAATTTTTTAAAAAAATATTTATTTATTCATCAATTTCTATTTTATCTCCTTCAAAGTTCGGTTTCATTCTCCTCAGTCGTCGCAAAATGCCGTCCTTTCGTGGGTTTCTTCAATCTTGGGAACAGGAAAAAGTTGCAGGGACCGAATCTGGTGAATACGGTGGCTGAGACATGATAACGGTGTTAATTTAGGTCAACTAATCTCTCATAAGCAAAGACGATTGAGCGGGTGCACTATCATGATGCAAAAGCCATGAATTTTGTTCCACAATTCCGCACGTTTTTTTCGTATTGCTTCACGGAAACGGCGCCTAACTTCAAGGTATTGCTCCTTATTTACCGTACAACCTTATGGTAAGAACTCCCGATACACTACGCCATGGTAATCGAAGAAAACAGTGAGCAAAACCTTGACATTTGATCGAACTTCGGGTGATTTTTCTGGTCTTGGGTTTCTTGGACTCTTCCATTGAGACAATTGGGCTCTGTTTTTGATGTCCATATGCCCATGATTCGTCACCCTTTTAAGAAAATCTGGATGATCGTTGACGTCATTCCACAATTCCTGAGTGATGCTCATGCGATATTGTTTTTGATCAAAATTCAGCAATTTTGGAACGAACTTCGCTGCCACACGCTTCTTACCCAAAATTTCCAAAAAGATTGCATGGCATGAGCCAACCGATATGTCGACATCCTCAGCAACTTCTATAATTGTGATTTGACGATTCTGCATAACAATTTTCTTCACTTTCTCAACATTCTCATCGGTTGTTGATGTGCTGCGGCGTCCAGATCGAGCGTCGTCATTCAGATCTTCCCGACCTTCTGTGAAAAGCTTATACCACTTGTAAATTGTTTTTTTTGACTCAGAGTACTCTCACCGTATGCTACTGTTAAGATTTCAAGTGTTTTTGACCATTTATTTCAATTTTTAACACAAAATTTGATGTAACTTTTTTGATCCATTTTTTTCGATAGCGGAAAATCGCTGAACATTCAAAACACTTGTCTTATTTATGCCTCTCACAAACAAACTAAACATATAGCATGGATAAAACCATCAAAATATCTTCGGGACGAGTGTACCAACATAAAAAAATAAAAAATAATAATCGAAAGCCAAATGTACGTAGCCCGTGAAATTTGAAAATGAATCTTTATTTTTTACACACCTCATAGTTGAAAGGGATGCTCTTCCTTCATAGTTTAAGATAGCAACAAAGTTGATCACCCATCTATATGGAAATATGGATGGGAATAATCTATTTATACTCTCAGCGGTGAGAACTTTTAAAGGGTTTTGCATTGAAGTTCAGCAATGCGTACGAAGAGGAAACCATTATCGGAAATATAAGAGTAAAAATAATTATATTTCTTTGAAAATTTTTGAAGGGCCCCAACCGGTCTGACCTGGGGAGATAGGATGTCAGTAAAGAAGCAAACAGACAGACTTACATATGTCTCTATCCTATATCCGAAGCTCTGCCGATCTGCACTTTAACTTTTATATTGGTGCAAATGCATGAGACTGCCAGTAGCGTTCCGACAGGTTTATCAAATTTTGCTCATAACTTTCGCACAAATTAAGAAACAAAGTTATAACATTCTGAAGCCTTCTGCTCATAAACCGTAGAAGAAATATCTATTTTTGTAATGTGTGTAATAATGCAGCTCAGTTTAATTTTCATATCAATGTTTGTCAGTCGCTGAACGAAAGATATGTATGTATGAATAGATGGGTTGAATCGAGCCATTTGTAAATAAGACGTTAGAGGGGACGGCATTAATAGCATGATTTTTTAAATTTCGCCAAGCAGTGTAAAGCAATAAAATAGACAAAAATTAGGTTAAAGCAGCCTACGGGTTCAAAATAATAGATCAAACATTAAATTTTGATTTCAGTCTCTTTTTACGGTGTGGCAAAACCGAAGGTTGTCTCAACTTTTAAAGAGTTTCATAAAGATTTAAAATAGTTTTCAGGTCCACCAGTCATCACGTCATATAGAACGGCATAGTTCAGTAGGATTAACACATTATGGCATATCTGAGCCGTAGCCGGAATTTCATTTTTGACAGAAATTTTACAGGTAAAGATATATGAATAATATATGTGAAATAATTTGTTGCAGATTTGCTATCAATAAAATTTCTCCACTTATAATGCATTTTCATATAAAACAAAACAACATTTTAGACTCACATAAACCACATACCAATCACTACTAAATACTACAACTGTTCTTTTTTTTTTTGTAAAACACACTAGAAATTATACATATGATAGTAACAGCAAAAAACATTTTTTTGGGCAATTTGATCTGGACGCCAAATTTTGTCGAATAATTTTTTCAATGAATATTTTTTTAAATGAACGAAACTGAGTTCCAAAAAATGTATGGCACTTCTATAATTTTTATTTATATTTACGTAATCAAATTCATCCCAATGAAACAAGATGGCAATGTGCAAAATTTGATAAAGATCAGTCAGTCTATGGTGATATTCTCCCTAAACTCATTTAGATTTCTTTTATCATTGGTTTAGTTCATTGGTTAATAAAAGGCAGGACAGCAATGCAAGAAATGCCTCCCATTAAAATCATCATTAAAAACTTAAAGCCCAAAATATTCTCAGGATCTGGAATTTTGAACAAATTTAGGAACAAATTAAATGTAAAGCTAAAGCTTATGCTATGTCAGTCCCTGATACACTTTCATTTGACGTATTTTCCTTTCGTGTATGCATGTAAGTCTACCCACCTGTCTAAAAGCTCTACCATCGGCACGGAATAAATCTTTAAAAACTGTTTTTAATCTATGTATGAGATTCAGTACATCTTCTTTATATAAATATTATGCCACAAATGTTTTACCTGTTAAGGGATTATACAAACAACAACTTCTGCTCCACGAGCCGCAAATCAATAACTGGAATTGGAGTCTTTACAACATCCTTTCATAGAAATATATCATACACCCAAAGATCAACCCGTCAATCAATGGTTTTAAATGTCATATTTTGTCGGTTAGAGTTGACCAAGCAATGTGGTACATTTGCTGGATCATTTCAGTGTAATCAATTGCCAGTATACTTGAAAGAAACTGCAGTTTTATCAGCTTTTGAAATCCAATTAAAAAAATTATTTGGTAGACAATTAGGAAATACTTCTAACATAGTTTTCTTTATCTCTCTTATTATTAAATATTTTAATGTTATTATTTGTTATGGTAGTATTATATGAATGGTTTTATTTATCTATTAGCCTCTATAAAGCCAATCTGGCGCTGAGTTAATATTATAAAGAAATTGTAGTTATCTTATTAAAATATAAACAATAAGCTCTTTAAAAATAAATTAGAACTATTTTTTAATCAACTTCATAACGTTATTTCCGTCCTTACTTTGGGCCGATCGGTATGCAAAAGTAACTATTTTGTAATTAACTTCATAACGTTATTTCCGTCGTATCGGTATGCAAAAGTAACCTGTTAGAAGATATTCCTAAAGTAAAAAGGACGGCTTGTACTCCTGTAACTGATTCTTTAAAAAAAAGTGGCCGCAAATTGTCACCATTTTACTATAATTCCTTGCTACTGCCCTTAGGACGATCTCTTTTTCACCATATAACTTAGTTATCAGAAGTTTTTAACAAGATATTCAGGTTCCAAACGTACACCTCTTTGAAAAATTTCGGTATGTAAGAAAACCAGAAACTCTACTCCACCTCAACTACGGTTTTGTAACATAAATTCGATCAAAAATTTCTTGCGGCATTTATAACTTAAATGAGTAAACGTTCATTAAAAATTTTGCCTGTGCAAATATATGAAAAGCGAAACAAAAATATTTTAAATCAACATTTCAGAAACTAAGTCCCGTCTTCTTCCTACAAGCCGTCCTCTATTGCATAATAAGAGCTCAAATATCTCGTTGTGAACATTCAAAAACTTATTATACTTGGTGCAGTTATCTTCAGTAGTTGACAATGTTTTTTATATTCATGTTTTGTATTCTTCTTAAAAGCTAAGGCACTCCTTAAAAAAGCCAAAATCCAGTAACTAAATCATAATTACGATAATAACTTTGGCGATAAAGCCTAAGTTTACATGAGCAACTGCCATAATTATAACTCTAATTGCAGTTCGTGACCCTCTTGCCAAATCCCTGCACTTGACTCCATATAGAGTCATGGAAAACTAATAAAAAGTTTGCAATACAGTCAAGTCAAGTTGTTATCTCTTAACTAAATTTAAGCACTGGCAATGATTTGTATTCAGCTGCTTAACACAAAGGAAACAATAAAAATTATGTGAGAAAGTAAATAAAAGTCATATTTCATGGCTAAGATTAATTTAATTAAATAAATTTTTTTCTTTCCTTTAATGAGTACCACATACTCATACGAATATATTCGTATATATATATATATATGAAGACAATACCGTGAAGGATATCTTTATTATAAAACTTTTAATACTTAGCGAAGTTCTTTTTAACAAAGTTACTGTTTTATGATAAGTGAAATAGTATGAGACTTTGCTAGTTAAAAGAAGAAATATAAAATTTCTCAAAAAATTTTAGACATTCATATTAGCTTAAAGAACAACAAGAACACAACAGAACTAAGAGGAGTCCAAAGAAATTAATTAATACAAAAGACTTAAAAATTCAAAATTATAAAGGTTCAAGAAACTTGAAAGAAATCCAAAAAATTCGGGATGTTCACACATTCTTTAAAATATAATCACAGGAATACAATATTACAAATTAGAAATGCAAATTACAATTACAAACTACAATACCATATACAAAATAATAAGGCCATAAGAATTAAAATTTCAAAATGCAAAAGATCCAAGGAAATTCAAAGAAATCCAAAATTTCTCAAAGAACTTAGGACAATCACAAGAATAATGGTAAAATGCAGAGAGTTAATTGCGCCCATTCTGTGTAATATATTTAATAAAATGGTTGATATGTCAAGTTTCCCTGAATGTTTGAAAGTTAGCAAGATTGTTCCTATACCAAAAGTATCGAATGCTTCTGAAGCGAAAGATTTTCGTCCGATTGCCTTGCTATCAATTATTGATCAAATCTTTGAAAATATTATTTATACAAGACTTTTAGCATATTTTAATGAGAACAATTACTTTTATAAATACCAATTTGGGTTCAAAAAAGGTTGTGACACTGACGAAGCGGTAGTAAATGTTGTTAATTTTATATGTAGTGGTTTGGATAATGGTTCAGTTGGTGTTGCAGGTATATTTCTTGATTTTACGAAGGCTTTTGATTTAGTTGATCATGAAATAATGCTGCAGAAATTAGAATTATATGGAATAGTGGGGAAAGAACTGGAATTACTTAAAGACTACTTTCAAAATAGGAAATAATTTGTGCAAGTAAATCGTTGTTAAAGTAAAATGGTAAATGTTGAATGTGGAGTACCACAAGGTAGCTGCCTGGGGCCGTTATTATTTTCAATTTTTTTGAATGATATTTGTAATTTGGACCTTGTTGGTAAAATGTATATGTTTGCAGATGACGTTTGCTTATTTTATCCATATTGTTACGATTTGACTTTGAAAATTAACAAGGAACGGGATATAGTTGAATATGCTAGATTGAATAAAATTGTTCTGAATCCAAATAAAACTAAATTAATATGGTTTAGACCACATGCCAATGTATTAAATAATCATTTTAGTGTTTTAGTTGATGGTAATATAATTGCTGAAACCCATGAAGTTAAATACTTAGGAATTACTTTACAAAGTAATCTTTCTTGGGATTCACATATAAGTGAAGTTAAATCAAAAATAGCACCGGCTATTGGTATATTATACAAAATGAAATTCAAATTGAACGTGAAAACTAAAATATTAATTTATCAAGCCCTTATTAAAAGTCAGCCAAATTACATGGCGTTAATATATGGTTACAAAAGGACAAATGTTATGAAATCATTACAAGCTATGCAGAATAACTGAAAATAATTTACAATTTACCAAATTTTCATTCAACTATATCTTTGTATGTTAATGTTTGTAAATCCATATTGCCTATTTATGGACTTTACAAACACCAATTACTCTTGTATGTTTTTAAGAGTTTGAACAATTTTGGCTATCGTACCATCCGTTTTTCCCAGAACCAATCGTTTATGTGTACAAGACATCAACAACATGTAAGAACACCTAGATGCAGATTAGAAACTACTAAACAACGCACTGAATACAAGGGTAGTTTAGAGTATAACAATTTGCCTGCAAATATGAGAAGAATAAATAGAATATCACACTTCAAAAGTGAACTAAAAAATTTCCTTTTACAGAACCTTGAAACGCTTCCTATGTAATTGCGGAATAATCCTAAAAAGTGTTTTAAGGATTCAAAACGTGTATGTTTTGACATAATTTTTTATACACTACATGTTTTTTTTTTTTTGTTTCTTCTTTCATACATGACAATACTTTTAATAATATTTAATTTTGTAATTACTTTGTACATGGTTTTTTGCCAACTTGCCTTTAAAATGCCTTAAAGGCGCTGAGGCCATTTTTAATATGATATATCTGTGGTCACAACCCACAACAGCCTAAGTCTGTTTTTCAATATTTTCAGTACAGGAGTTTAAACTTTTGAATCTTCACTGAAAATCAGGAGAAGGTGTTTTTTGCACAACTTTGCTACAGGTTATAAGGAAACGAATTTCTTTACTTAGTTGTTAACAAAAAATAGTTGTTTATTCTCGCAGTCAAAAGATATTATCGAAAAAGACACTTAGGCTCTTATGAATTGTTGAACGAAAGAAAGTCAAAAAGTTCAAATTGAGTTAGGCTATTATTCCAGATTAAATAAAACACTTTAAGTTTGGAGAAAGACCTTAACTCAATTTATGTTTATAAAAAACGAAATTGTAATTCGGAATAAGAGCTTAACTCAAGTTAGGAAAATAAAATTGTTTCTTTATTTTTTTGGATTAGCGACTTAAGTTGATTTAGGCAATGATGAACAAATAATGTTTATATTTGTTGTAATCCTAAATTGACTTAGGCAATTATGCCGAAACAGTCATTTAGAATAATAACTTAAGCTATTAGGTTTTTTAGGATTAATTGCCTTCCTAGAAGAGATGCAAACATGAAAAATTTAGAGCAAATAAATGTAGATACGCTGAATACGATGGTGCGAATAACTCAATTGTGTCCTAACTCGAGTTAGGCTGTTACGGGCTGTGACCACAGATGTATTTGAACATGAATTAATAAATACAATTATAAAAAAAAAACATAAAAGAACTAAAAGGATTCTGAACATGTCACGTAATACTAAAGAATCAAAACTTCCAATTATCCAAGGAAATTCGAAGAAAGTTAAAAAAATTTTAAGGAATTCTGAAGATTTTAGAAAAATGCAGGAAAATTCGGAATTACTCAAAAGGCATTAACGAAATTTGTGGATATTCAAAGAAATTCGAAGGGGTTTAAAATTAAAAAAAAAAAATAAAGAATCCGGAAGAAGTTAACATAATTTAAAGAACTGCTAATATAAAAGTACGTCAAAGGGTTAAATAAAATTAAGGAATTCCAATACTACAGATAATTAAATGCACTGAAAGATATCACATAATTCAAAAATCCACAAAAATTTAAAGTATGTGCAAAAACACAAAAAATGCACAATCATCAAAAAAAAAAAAAAAAAAATTACAATGAATTAAAAACTACACAATAAATTCCAGGATTTACAACTTTATAAATTCCTTTTTTTGCTGCGTATTTTTTTTAAGTTGTGCAAAATATTGAATGTGCGTGAATACAAATCAGGAGTATTTTATTATAAAATATTTAAATATATTTTTTGATCAGTTTGGCCATTCAAGCTTGTTATGATGTCATAAATTTATATCAGTTATTGTTGATTCGGTCTAATCATGCATTAGTACGCTATCTAATCATATGCAGCATTTAAATATTGTAGAAAACCGATATAAATTATGTGAGGAAATTTACTTTTCGGTCAATTTCTTAAAATACTGTAACAAGTAGACCGATATGTATAAAATAATAATTTTTCCAGGGTTGATTTTAAACAGGATCTATTGTTGAAATGGAAAGTCTCTTTCAACTATTCCAGCTATTGGTAGCGACACATAGAAACAGGAGTTCGCCAAAGGATATAATTTAACAAGAAATACTTGTTCTCGAGCACACAAATGTTATACAAATTGTTTCCTTTTATATTCTTGCAACGGGATAATGAACAACGTTAACATTTGCGGTAATATATATGTACAATGATCTTGGTTTTAAATTTATGGGTATGAAAACTTATATAAATCTTGCAATTATTATTCATATTTTATACACAAGATGTCGTTCGTTGAGGAAACGGTTAGGTTAGATTAGGTTGGGTTAGTGTGGCAGTCTGAATAGAAATACTGACTTAGACCACATAATCCATTGTAATACCACGGAAATTGGAGAAATGGATGTCCCTAGCTTCCCCCGTTGAACCATCCAGAGCGCCCCAAGAAGCTCTTAAGTCGGAGAATATCTATCTCCTCTATCTATCTCGTAGGTCCTAAAGAAATAAGAGCCCAGTGTTGATCCCCACCTATTCGCCAGGGCGAGACAATTGCAGAGAAGGTGTTCAATAGACTCCTCCTCCTCTTCATGCCTACAGCTCCTGCATAAGTCACTGGTCGCAACCTTTAGACTCATTGTATATCTTCCAATCAGACAGTGTCCCGTCATGACGGATATATGTAATGAGGCGTCGGATCTTCATAGCAACAGCAGTTTGTGTTAACGCTTCCTATTTAGGCGAGGCCACATCTGTCTGGATTGATTACAGCCTTGGACATACGCCCATCTACCATTTCTTGCTAAATATGCTCTGTCTGGCAGTAGGAGCTTGCAAGTGGCTAGAGGCATGCCCACCGACTCCAACTCAGATGGAGTCCGTAGAGTTGTCCGTAGTCTTGCCAGCTCGTCCGCTCTGCAGTTCCCTGGTATGTCCTGTGGCCCGGCACCCACATAAGGTGAATGTTGTAATGCTGAGCCATCTCGTTAAGAGAGCTGCAACATTTCAGGGCTGATCTTGAGTTCGGGAAGACAGAATCCAGGAATTTAATGGCAGCTTTACTGCCAGAGAACATGTTAATCCTCAAAGTAGTGAGGACGTTATACCGCAGCCATTCTGCCACCTTCTTAATGGCCAAAATATTGGCCTGATAAACACTACAGTGATCAGTTCAGAGACTGAGGTAGTCTTCTTGCTATACTTAGGCCTAGGCTTTTTGGAGTAGACCCCAAAATCTATCTGACTCTATAATTTTGAGCCGTCAGTGTAGAAGTCGACATACAGTTTTATACCAGGAGTTCTGAATTTCCATGTATCACTAGCTGGTATAAATATATGATACTTCTGGTCGAACAGTGGTTCAGCCACTGTTATGTCAGGCACCATGATAAGGATCACACTGTGATCATAACCACAGTTTTGTGATGAGTTGGCTCCGTATTATTTGAGCGCCTGTCAAATATATATTGCAGCAAATAAAAATACGTCATAATTTATAGCCTTTTAACGACAAGAGCGAAAACACAAGGTTGGCGTGAATAGTGATACTGTGTAGGTAATAGCCAATCACGCCTAGTTTTGATTTCGTCGACTGAATTTCGTCAAAAATAAAGCACATTCTGGAAGGCCAATTGTTAAAATATATATAAGTCCGAGCACCATGTAAGCACTATTTCGTTCGCGCAAAAGTTAAGCAGCACGTTAAGGATCTCACTGGGACCATAACTCGAGTTTTGTGATAAGTTGACTCAGTGTTGTTTGAGCGCCTGTCAAACCATGTAAGCATTGTTTCGTTCCCACAAGAGTTAAGCATTTTACAAAGAATATATAGAATCACATGAATAAAGCTGGACGTAACAAGAAGCCCTATAAAGGGTGTCGCACGATGAAATGAAAAACAAAGCCTTCAATGTTATTCAAAAACAATAAATTTCTTTATGATATTCTTCACAATTAAATCATGTGAAGTTAATTAAATTTACTCGTAAAATATCTTCAAAAATGTTGACATTATCGCCTGAAACCGTATGTGATCCCCAGCAACATACAAAAAAGAAAATTTATTTTGCTTCTCAGAGTTACAACTTGCATTCTCCGTATTTTTATATTGCAAACTTAATGGATTTACAAATCGTATCCCATTCCAATGAAATAGACCATATAAACCATATGGATGGAGGGGAAAATATTCTGCGGCTAGTTTTTAAATCAAATAAAATGCAATCGTATCAACTTTAGGCGTTTTAATGAAGGTTCTCCTCCTAAAATTGTACAACTTTTGTTAATGGATTTTTATCTAAATTAAGCCTTTGATTACCCTGATTGATGTATAACTTTGTAAAGATGTAATTATCTGTTTCACTTGTTTGATATATCGGGTTGTTTGGAAAGTTCGTTGGGTTTTTAAAAGAAATTTATTTACAAATGTATATAGAAGAAATCAATTATTTTAATCTGTTATATAACCTCCCCTTTTTTTAATAACTTCTTCCCACCTGTCTGGGATCTTTTTAATTCCTCTCTCATAAAACTCGCATGGTTTTTCTAAAAAACGCATTCAGTTCCTGTTTAATATAATTATCTCTGATTTAATTAATGAATTGGTTTAAAAATGAATTAAAATGAGTTATTTAGATAACTACTGTTAATTTAAATTGAATTGAATTGTTAGATGAATTGAATACTATTGTTAGATGATGTAAAATCCCACCTATCCAACCCTGAAATTGAAAAAACCCACTATTTGCGATGCGTAGGTGGCAACCCAGCACGGAGGTTTCGTGGTTAGGGTCGTCAAGAGGACGGGTCTCTTTGCCGTCCAACAACCACCAGGAACACGTCGCAAGCCGCCCTCAGCTTTCGAATAAATAATGTAAGTCTCAAATCCCTAACCTCTTTATTTCCAAAAAGTATGCAGTTTTCGTAAGTCAGTGAAATACAGAGTACGAATAGGAACTCAGATCTCTTGGTTTCCAAATCAATTGAACCTAAGCTCCCCCCAAATCGCCAATAGTGAATTGGAACCTGAGTTCCAGAAGGAAAGAGGCAAACGAGTTAACAATTCGATTTTTCACCTCCTCGTCATATGGAAATTCAAACATTTCAAGTGGTTGCTCAGACTGCGATATAGGTGATAGTCGGACGGGGCGAGGTCTGGGGAGTACGGTGGGTGAGGTAAAACTTCCCACCCAAGCTCGAACACTTTCTGACGGGTCCGCAAAGCAGCGTGAGGCCTCCGTGAGAGAGCGTGGCAAATCGAGGTTGCTTGCAAATCCGAGCTCTTTTATGACCCCGTGAACGGTTCAGACTGATTTTTTAAATTATTTCAGCTATTTCTCTAACTGTTCCAGGGAGATTCACAATATTTAAATCTCACACCTCTTCAGAAACAATTTCTTTTGGTCGTCCTGATCTGGAAGCGTCTGTTGCAGAGAAGTCATCCGTAGAAAATCTTTTAAGCCATTTCTGGCAAGTTCTTTCATTTGGTCCGTTGTCTTCATAAACAGACTTTATTTTCGTTTTTCCTTTTCGGAAATAATACAGCATTACATGCCTAAAATGCTCTTTTTCGTTCATTTTTTTTAACTTTTTCAATTTTTTTTTTTTGAACCACTTTGACCCCTTTTTTTTAACCACACTCTTTTAACCACTATAACCATTCACGACTATAACGAGGACACAAATAAAGAGTAGTAAACAGTTTAGAGAAAGGGTGGGAGGACGTTTTGATAGTGTTTGAAGGAACTCTACGTCATGAGAAGTGACGTATGGTGAACTCACGAATTAACTGAACGAACTTTCCGAACAATCCAATACGTATGCCCAACATTTGCAAGTAAAAGTCAGCCAGCAGAAAATGTTTACAGTTTCATGTTCGTTGTAAATTTATTTATGGATATTTTTTCAAGAATTTCATGTGGATCAATTTAATTTTTTTTACATTTTTAATATTCTGTCACCCCAAACAGAGTTTGTCTTTTCTCATATATCTTCAAAACCACTTTAAATTTTATAAAATTTGTTTTAATATTGTTATAATGATGTTAGCATGGTGTCTTTTTTTAATTTTTTTCTTAGAATTTTGTTTTTTTTTTTTTTTTGCTCTTAAACAGAACAACCATAAAAATGATTTATGTGCGAAAGTGATAACGCCAAGAGCATTTTTGGAATGGTTTCTTACGGGCTTAAGGCTGACTGAGGCCGTGGCTGGCTTTATGCTTTTTTTTGGTTGCAAAGAGATATAGAATGAATGCACATGAATATTTAGGTTTCATAAGACAATAATATGCAGTTACTTTCATTTGAGTTTGTAACAGGATGGGAACTAATCTTTAAATCGTTTTATCATTTTTTTCAGTTTTAAAATTCCGTAGCCTCTCAATTATTTAAACACATAAAGTCTTCTTTGTTATAGCTTCCAAGCACATAATCCAGGTCAATGAACGAAAATGTGAAAAGTTCCATTTTGCTTGTTTGCTGAAAAGTTTTTGCTAATTATGGAAAAAGGAATCTCGCTTGCGGCAAAATTTAAACTGCGTGATTTGAAAAGTTTATAGCTGTATGTAAGGATTTCCTCTTGGTTTAAAGATTTGATGTTATTGACAAAAGTAGTTACAAATTAATAATAAATGAATAATAGTAAATTAATAAATAAATATAAATGATAAATAAATAATAATAAATTAATAAATAGTAACAAATAATAAATAAAAATACTAAATTAATAAATAATAATAAATAATAAATAAATAATAATAAATTAATAAATAATAATAAATAAATAATAATAAATTTATAAGTAATAATAAGTAATAAATAAAAATACTAAATTAATAAATAATAATAAATTAATAAATAGTAATAAATAATAAATAAAAATACTAAATTAATAAATAATAATAAATTAATAAATAATAATAAATTAATAAATTATAATAAATAATAATAAATTAATAAATAATAACTCAATAATAATAAATTAATAAATTATAATAAATAATAAATTAATAAATTATAATAAATAATAAATAAATAATAATAAAATAATGAATTAAAATGAATAACTTATTATAATTATTTATAATAATAGTGCGTGCATAATGATTTTCATATAAAAACTGTTCACATAATGTCACTTTTGATTCCTCACCGTAGCAAGTTTGCTATGTGACTTGTGGCATTTCTTAAAGAAAACAAACTTTTGTTGCCAAAAATTTTGCTTCCTCAATTTTGCATTTTTATGACAACATTTCCGGTCGAAAAATGTGACTATTCCAAATAATATTTTTCTAAACTGAATATTCGAAACCACCGCTATGGGGATAATTTATTTTTCAAATGAAACTAAAACTGATTTTCCGAAAAAGCCAGGTAATTGTATTCTCTAATCATATACTATTCAGTCATCTTTCAATCTAATCACGCAAAGTTTCGCGAAGAGTTTCAAAATAAGAAGGCGGTTCCAAAAGCTCATCGATCTAACAAAAATTTCTTTATTTTTCAACATAATATTCTTTTATCTCAATACAGTCTGTCCAGTGATATTTAATAGCTTCTTCTTCTTCTTCTAATGTAAGAACTATCAAATTCCTTAAAATAGCCATCAACCGCAGACTCCACCTCTTCACTGTTGGCAAATTCTTTAACACCAAACCAGTTTTTCAAGTTTGGAAACAGAAGAGGAAAATAGTCCGAGGGAGTTAAATCTGGCAAAGAAAGTACGTGGCAAATCTTCTACCACCTTCAAGTCTAGAAATAGAAAATAGTCTGAGGTAGCTAAATCTGGCGAATAAGGTGCGCAATGAAGCAATTCAAACTTTAATTATTTAATTTTGGTCATCGTAATAGTAGATGTGTGAACTAGAGCATTGTCTTGATGAAACAAGACTTTCTCTTTCGCCAAATGTGGCGATTTTTCCATAATTCCATCATCTAAACGCTGCAATAAATTAGCATAATAGCTAATGGTTATTTCTTTCTGAAGATAACATATAAATGTAATCTCATGCACATCCCAAAAAAAAGCACACGCCATGGACTTGCCTATAGATGGAACCGTTTTTGCTTCCTTCGAACACGATTCTCCCATTCCAGTCCAGCGCTTTAACTGTTCCTTTGTCCCAGGTGTAAAGTGGTGGATCCATGTCTCATCCATGGTTATAAATCGACATTGTGGTAAAACATCGCCTAACACTGCATTGAAACATCTTCATGACGCTATTTTTTCTCTGTTGAAAGCAAGCGCGGCACCCATCTTGCTTACGGCTTTCTCATCCTCAAATCTTCGGTCAATATACGGTGTATAACACTTTTTTAAATGTTTACAGTTTCAACTAGCTCACACACATTCAGCCGACGATTATGCCTCAACTGGTCGACCTTAGCAGCTGGTACAGCCTTGTCTAAACTCTGCTATCCAATATTTTACAGTCGTAAATAAAGGAGCAGACTCCCCCAGAGTAGGATCTAGTTGGGCTTTAATATTGGCTGTCGTCTTAGCAGCTGGTACAACCTCGTCTAAACTCTGCCATCCAATATTTTACAGTCGTAAACAAAGGAGCAGACTCCCCCAGAGTAGGATCTAGTTGGGCTTTAATATTGACTGTCGTCTTAGCAGCTGGTATAGACTCGTCTAAACTCTGCCATCCAATATTTTACAGTCGTAAATAAAGGAGCAGACTCCCCCAGAGTAGGCTCTAGCTCAGCTTTAATATTGGCTGCATTGACAACTTTCATATGGAAATATGAAATTACATAACAGTGGCCAATTTTTGCAATGTTTACAAATTCACTGAGATCGTTTATTTTTGATGGCTCAAATAAAAATACTAGACTACGTAGCTTAAAACATATATATTTTTTTTTTATAAATTTAAACATGTAATATGTTTTGTAAGTGGGCCACTTTTCGCTGAAATAACTTTTTCAAAGCAAAGGCACTATCTATACATCAGGTACGCTGGTTTTGGGATCACCCTCGTACAAAATTACTCTTAGTGTCACATAAGTTTCAGTCTAGTTGCCCTAAAAATAGAATGTGTATAACTAACTTAGTGTAATAAAATCTCTCCTTCCATTAACATGACATGTAATAGCATTTCATTCCATTTCTGCCTATCTTTTGTGTTGTTGTTAACGTTGTTTAAAGTTTTAAGTGTTCTTATGAATGTCTGACACGCACACTTTATATGACTCATCTGTTAACCTCGGCACTATTGCTAATGTGCATAGAATTTTTTGATAATCTTCTTTGTAGTGCGTCATTTGGGGACTTAAATATAAACTAATATCTTGAGAATTTTAAATTAGTAAATATTTCCAACTAATTTTTGTTACTTTTTCATAAAATCAGTGCTTTGTGATCAGTCTTGTTAGAAGCCGACAAACTTAAAAAGATATGATGAAATACCTGAAAATATTTTGCAAAACTTTAGAGTAGAATTTTCGTTGGGTTCGCTCATTACGTTACTTAAAAACTTTACTCTATAATGCTATTTGCCTCGTAAATTTCATAAAAATATTTTGAAAGATGTTTAAATTACTATTTACCGGGATATTTCAGTAAATGTTCAGAGAGAAATTTCTTACATCGACGTGTTGTTTTCAGTTGATAACTAAATTAAGCTCATTTAAGAATTTTTACTTAGTACGTATTAATTAAAATGTCCTTTGAACGCTAATCTGAACAAATATGTGAATAAATTGAATAAGTATATAAATGTCCTCCAGTTTCGGTACAACAATTTAAAACTGACCGAAGCTTAAAAGTTTCTGATCACTTTCCGTCGAATTTTCATATTTTTTTTTTTTTTCTTTTTTGAGTTTTGAATTTTCTTCTCCAGCTTAACGTATGCAAGTTGTGGGTGATGAAGCTATGAATTTTATAGTTTCTGTAAGAATATGTTTACATACGTAAATATTTCAAATCGATTAAGTTAACAAATGAAAGAAAATTCAATAAATAAACTAAGTCATATTAAAGTTTGTCATTAATATACTCATCTTGCAGTTGACAATATTAGATGGATGCTCCCAATCTTATATTTACATATTGAAACAGATTGAACTTCTAATATTTAACTCTAAAGATATGTGAATATTAATCGCCAAATGTTCGAAAACATTCGAACAGGAATATTTTGTACACACATACATACCAGTTATAATAATGCAAAGATTTTGTATTTAATTAAAATTACTGATGATCATCACTTTGTTTAACAATTTCGTTGAATCACTAAAATTTTATTAAATTATTATTATTTTCTGAAGAGTGCTTGAGAGACACATACATCGAGTGTTTACTACATGAATATATTTCGATGTATTGATGAAATTGAAATTTTGATTGAAATTTAATAAAAAAAATGTAATTAAATCTCTCCTGCTTATGGACTTCATTACATTCATATAAATTATCATTATAATTCATATAAATTTTAAAGTGTTTATGATGGAACTTGAACACTCATAAGAGGTCTCAGTTAAGAACAAATTAATTGAAAATTATATGGAAGGCAGTGTACGCTAAAAAAAATTGAAAAAATTGATGATATTTAAAGACGCAGTATCTAGAATTGTCTTACTCTTCATAGTACGCTAGAACTCCCATTTCTTGCGCAGTACGGAGGATCATTTGTTTTTGAAAAAAAAAACAATACAAAGCGTAATTAAGTAACCAGGAAAGAAAATATCCAAAGGTATCCGAAAAGTATTCGTATAATAATATTTTTTCTGTTTTGCCGAAAATTATAGATTTTAGAATTAGAATTACAGATTATTTCACTTTATGATTCTTTTTTCATTGAAAATTTGACATTTAGATGTATTTTTATGAAAAACTATGCTGAATATAAAGTCTAATAAAAAGAAATCCTTTATTTTTCCAATATTTGACTTTCGTAATCTTTTTCACGCGGTATGTAAGTGCGATCAGGTTACGCTAGATGGCGTTGAGAAGATACGGTTTCGTACGAGAAGAGCTATTAAGACAGTGAGCGTTAAAGTGAGTGAGCGTTAAAGATGGAATGCAGTGGAAAAGTATCACATATCTTAAAATTTTTCTTCGATAAAGGCGAAAACACAAATAAGACATCTGAAAATACTAACAGTGTTTATAGTCCTTATGGTGTAAAGGACAATCATGAGCAACTTTGAATTCGTCGATTCCGTTCAAGTCATTTTGGAGTTAAAAAAGCACCATTCTCAGGAAGATCTATTGGCGAAAATATCCATAAAATAAAAGAAATCATCAAGTTCGACCATAGTATAAGCATTGTTTCGATTGTTAAAATGCTAAATACAGGGCTCGCATTTGTGAGGCTAGCAGAGATGGATCTTATATTGTATTCCATACATAATTGCCGACATTAAATAAAACATGTACCAATATAAAATTCATTCTCTTTCATTTAATCCAAAATTATAAACAAACAAAGTAGTATACCTTCCCGACAGACACCCTGTATTATACGAAATACTGTTTGCAACTATTTGAATAAGGTTGGATATAAAAAGAACATCAATGTATGGTGCCAAACAAGTTAACGCTAAAAAAAAACCCTTAATGAGCCGAATTTATATCTGCGAATCACAATAACATCGATACATTTCTGAAGCGGATGGTGAATGGCTATGAAAAATCGATCATTTGGGATAACATTAAGTAAAAACGGTCGTGGTCGAATCGGGGCGACTCACTACGATTGGCGGTAAGTCATTTACTATGAACTGCTCATTTATCTTAATTCGGGTATGTATTGTCAATAATTAGACCGCGTGGAGGATGGAATCACCCAGCAGAGGAATTGTGTTGTATCAGGAAAACGCCAGGTCACATACATTTATATTGGCACGTTAGGAGCTTCGGGAGCTTGGTTAGGAGGTTTTTATGCATCCGCCTTATAGTTCAAACCTGGTGCCAAGTGAGTGCCATCTGTGCCTGTCTATGACGAATGATTTTCTTTGGAGGAAAATTTGCCACAAGATAAGTTTGTGATCAACGACTGCCTCAGTTTTTTGCCAATAGAAATGAGGGTTTCTATGAGAGAAGCAAAAATGGAAATACCTTTAAAATGATAACAATTTATTAAACAAAACGGTGCATATTTGATCTAAATCGTTCATTCAAACTATTATAAATAAACCCTTCAATGTCATAAAAAAATATTAATTTCCTTTTACTACACCTTTTAGCTATTCAAGAAACATTTTTTTACATAAACTTTCCTGCTAGAAATAGTTTCCAAATTAACTATTACAGGGTGGCGCACTAATTGCACTACAATAAGAAATTCAAATAACTTTTCTCTTAATCAATGTATTTTATTTACTTATTTATTTTTTTTTATTATATAGATAATTCAATTGTATTTTTTGCATCTAATTGATTTGGAAAAGGATAGACCGTAAATGACCTCCATGTTCATTCACGCATATTCGATACCTGCTTAGAAAATTGAGGATTGAAGCGGGGTCGCCTTAATTATTGTTTTAATGGACTGCTTAAATTCAATCAAATTCCTTGGTTTCGTTTTGTACACCTCTTGCTTGAGATGACCCCATAAAAATGTCTGGTGAACTCAGGTCAGGTAAGTTTGGAGGCCAGCGGAAAGTGGAGCTTTTGGATACTTATTTGCTTGGTAATTTTCATTGGAGTTCCGTTATAACCGGTCTGATGTATGCAGTTGCTGCATCTTGCTGGAACCAAATAATGTTGAAACGGATATGACTTCGGTGCAATTCTGGTTACAAAATTCTTTCAAAATTTTTAAATAACGGTCCCCATTGACATTGACATTGTGTTTGTAGCATGAATCGTGTGCCACCCCGTATTTAATTTAAAGACAGAACTTACCAATATGTTGTTTTAACCAGCATCCATGCTTCTCTCATTTGCAATTCTGCATATAATTAATTGTCATACAGTCAATATGGGTTTAATGTGTGTCAGTGCCGTTCGATTCAATAAAACCACTTTTCATGTCGTCCACCTCAAATAATTTGCTTTGTGCAACATATCCAATCAATTGTTCAAATATTGGGATGTCTATAGGAAAGTGTCAATCTTTATTAAACAAACCACAAGAATAGTGTCTGATTGACATTCATTGGGTTTGGTTACAGCTGATTGTTGCTTTTGAGAGCAACGATTCTCCTACAAATAACAAATAACTCTCAAAGGATATTATAAAGTCAATTAGAAACTGCGGTTAGGAAAGCAATCAAAAAAAAAAAGACAAAAAAATATATAGAGATACTCGTATGTTCGTCTGCAACATTAATGATGGTGTTCTTGTAAATTAAACTTTTTCCTTGGCTTCAGTAATGTGAGAGCTCATTTCAACTTAAATACTTAATGCCCATTTTGTTATTTAGCGAAGTATGTTATGGGTTCGCATACTGCCAAAGTTATATTTTTAGCAAATATCTTCCGTTGATGCAAAATATTTCAGTCATGGATTAACATTTCCTGCCGCTTGTTGACCCTCTTTTTGCCCTGTAGCGAAAGTAAATGTTTGCGGCTGTGGGTGTTTCATCACTTAAAATTGTTGCCATATCAGCTAAGTAATTTGCTGTGCTCTGCTGTACTGCCATTAAGATCTCCTTCATTGGGGACACATTCAAATACAATTAATGGTACCAGCGACGAGCACATTAGACCGTACACTAATTTTTGTATTTAATAGAAGGTTTTTTTTTTACTCTGGTAATGGGTGCACTCAGTGCAGAAGTGATGTTTATTTATTATTTAGAGAGGTGTATTTATGTTTCGGATGCCACATGCTGTGAACTTCACGATTTGATCCTTAATCTGTATGTTTACGTATTCTTATCTCAGTCTAGTTGTTTGTCTTAATAATCTGTTTGGGTCTTAATGGTAATTTAGTTAAATTATTTCTTTGTTTGTTGTGTGCATAAGTTCTTGATCTAGGGAGAAAATATACATATTTCATATCCTCTAAGCATTTATTTGGGATTGTTTAACATGGATCCAGATACTTTCGTATCATCTATGGGAAATTACTCTACGGAGATAAGCAGAATATATTTACGCATGAGCGTTGCTAACCCGCGTGTGGAGCGCAGTATCAAATTTTTTCCAAATCTTTGACATAATTTTTGGTTTTCGCTTCTGTTTTTGTAGCTTTCCTTATCCTCATTTTCCGTTCTCTCAGTTTAGGGCTTCCCCATTACAACTAAAAGTTTTCCTTAAAGTTCGTGCAAAAATCATTTCTCATAATATTTATCAAAAACAAAAATTGATATCAGGTGCGGGAAGGCATTCTCCAATAAGCTTTGGTTATCACGTGATAACTATGAGGTGTAGCTATAAATAGTATGTACACACATCCATTTGTTTCACAAATTATTTTCGAAAAATTAAAAACTAAAAATTAAAAAAAAAAAAAAAAATTTAAACTTATTTTTTGCGAATATCCAAAAAGTTATATTCAGTTTCATTGAAAAACTTTTACTTTAGGGTAACTCGAAATAAAGTTGCAGTCGTAACCCCTTCAAAATTCAAGAATTATATATCTAAGGTGGTTCTTAATATACTCCGGATGTTTTCGTGATCTTTTAAAATATTCCGAAAAGTTTTTGGGAACAAAAGTTTTTCGGTGACGGCCATAGATAAATTAAAGGCTAAATGAGTTTAAAAACATTGCAAAATCTAAAAAAAAATATTTGAAAAATGATTTTAGTTGTCATTATTATTGTATTTTCTACATGGCATAATTTTGTTAAATATCTTTTATCGACGTTTCCTATTGATTCTCGATATGCACACTTAATTACGCATTTATTTGGAATAAGTTTGATTAAATCCATTAAGGGCGAGTGAAGTAATTATTGACAGTAAAATGTTAATTGTACACAGATATGATTGGAAACCGAAAACACTTTTCCAGTGGTGCATTAAAGTGGAGTCGGTGTGAAGGATATGAGAATAATTTTTTTAATTTCATGAAAATATTGTAAAAAAGTAGTAAAATTATAATTCGTAATTTTAAAATTATTTTTACCTATATATGTATATGGCCGGATCACTAGTATCTGTCTATTATTCCAAACCTCTCGTTACAGCTGAATCAATCCTTACTTTTGATATAAAGGCTATCAGCAGTAAATTCATTATGTTTGCAATAGATAGCTCTACTAATCTACGAGGTGTGTCCAAAAAATAAGGTGAATTTTCAAATTTCGCGGGCTACGTACATTCGGCTTTCGAGTTACGCGAAAAAATTGCGAATTTCCATCTCCTAATCAAGATCGATCCATTTCTGAAAGGGATGGTAATTGGTAATGAATTGGATTGAATTAAGGCGAACGATGGCCAAGCCGGGATTGACGATCAGTAACGTTTTCGCTGTGTTTTTGGTAGGATTGACAGGGAATCAACTATTATGGACTGCTCTATAGCCAATACGGACCTGACCTGTCAACAAGTGAACCGTGGAGCGATCACTCAGAGGCGACCAGTATTGGCCAATAGGAGACGAATTGTATTCCATCGGGACAATGCCAGGCCTCACATATCGATATTGTGCTGATATCGATATTGTGCAGAAGCTCCGAGAGTTTAAATCCGAATTTCCTATGCATCCACCCTATAGTCTGGACCTGTCCACCACTATGTGATTGTCATCTTTTTCTGTCTATGGCGAATGATTTTACTGATGAAAAATTCAGTTCAATAGAAGCTTGTGAAAATCGACTTTTCCAGTTTTATTTCCAGTCCATAGGGAACAGGGCTTCTATAAAATATGTATAATGAAATTACAACAAGCTATTAAACAAAACGATGAATATTTGTATAATTCAAGCTATATTAAGCCTTCAATGTCATGTAAAAATAATTCTTTTCTTATTTTACGCCTTATATTACAACAAAATGTTATGAAAATTTTATACATACTAGAATTCTGAAATGCCTCAAAGTTATCTTTAGTTGATAATTTTAATACTGAGCCATTTAACAAGCGCATCTGAAGGAAAAGAAATCATTAAAAAAGTTAAAATGTCAAAAGGAAAATATGGCATCAAATTCACTTCCTATTATTAATGAAGTGTTCTCAGTTAATTTACGATTTCATGAAAACTTGTTATAGAATACAATACAATCTATCAAACGAAACGAAAACTTTCAGAAAATTATATATCTGTTGGTGAAGTCAACTTTAAATTCTGAAATTTGTGCTCCTGAAAATAAGCAGAAATATGATGGGTGTTCAAGCAAAATGTACAACCTTCGGTTTTGATTAATTTATTCAAACTTTTGCTGATTTATACATTTACGTACTACGTTATTAATAATGCTTCAGTATGAAATATAAAGAAATTTGTATACTCATTCATAACAGAAATTTTATCGCTTGGAGAAACAGAAATATTGGAACTTATCATTTCTAAAGTTTTGCAAAGTTTAATAATGTTCTGAGAAAAATTGGGGCGCGCGTGTATCTGATTTACCTTGCAATATAAAGAAAATTCACATCTAATTTGCACTAATTAGCACTAATTCTCAGTAGCTGCTATTGAAAATGTATTCATAATATTTTTGAAACTTAGCATTAAAATATTTGTGTGTATTAACAATTACATCTTACATTATTTGTATCCAGTTTGTTTCATTAGGACTTAGCTGCCCAAAAAGACGAAACACAATAACTTTCAATTTGCAGCAGTTCAATTAAAAGTTTTTTAATTAACAGTATAGTTATTATACCGGTGTTATTACGGTCATCATTTGTTATATGTTGCATCTTTAATTTTCATCTGAATGCACAAGAAAATTCTTAGCTCTCTTATCTGTACAGCGTTTTACGACAAAATAATATAGTTAACCTCACCCTGGAGTTGGTACAAATTATTATATTTAATTCTATCACTGTGTTTAATGTCCTGAAATAATAATAAAATCAAATTAGTACATGAGGTAAATGTATCGCCTAACATCGAAGAGGGGTTTTTAATAAACCCAAACAAAATTAACATTTCAATGCTTAAATTACCGGCATTAATAAATTTACAACAAATACCTTTATAAAATCAAGAACTCCTAATGAGCACAAGAGGTTGAAAGGTTAAATACTACGAGTCAATAACCGAGATATTGAATTGACATCTTAATTAAATATGCGGTTGTCATTGGCAAAGAGAAATGTCTCAAGAGAAATGTATCATCATATTATTGGAAAATACATTTGCCTGGTTAAACTTTAGTGTGAATTTTTTCTAGAGTTTCCTAGGGTTTTTTATGTAAAAATGTCTTGAAACCTAAAGGTAGGGAAATATGCATTTTAGGAATATCTACTATATATACATAAAATTATTGCGTTATTGGTCAATTGATTCATCACTGCCCAGACCAAGTGAGTAAAGCTTGGACCTCGAACGTTGGTGCATACGAGTAATTCCCTTTACGGAATATGAACAAGAGTATGAAGCTAAAATCATGTTTGTATATCTGTGCATACAAAGAAAAACCACTTAAGTGGATTTAAGACAAATTCAGGTTTATTAGTTTTTATTGTTGTAATTATTTGGACGCTGTTTCACTACCAATTCATATTTCAAAATTCCAAATAGTGCACAATTTATAGCGATTTTTCAAAGCAAAGAGTTGTGAAAAATTATGTAATATCTCTTAAACCAAAGGATGAAGCCAAAATCATGTTCATATACGAGGTGTGATAAAAAAACGGGGTTTTTCAAATTTGGTGAGTTACGTATGTTCGATTTTCTATTTTTTTTCTGTTATGTTGACAATATCAGCCATTTTGGATTGCGAGTTTGTTTTTGACAGATAAAAAGGTTAGTCGTGTTTTGGTGTGCTCTTCGATTTTTTACTATTCGAAAAAGTGGATCAAAGGAACTGTATTAAGTTTTGTGTAAAAAATGAAATTAAATGTGCAAGGAAATTTGAAATGTTGACTGTGGCGCTTGGCGAGTCTACTATAAGCAGAACACAAGTTCAATTGTGGTATAACCGGTTTTAGGAAGGCCGAGAAGATGTCAATGACGATGCTCGTCCTGGACCGAAAAAAGCACGTCAAGTTCGAACAAATGTGAAGGTTTTGTTCACTGTTTTCTTCGATTGCAATGACGTGGTGCATCATGAATTCTTGCCACAAGATCGTACGGTCAATAAGGAATACTACGTTGAAGTTATGCGCCGATTGCGCGAAGCGATTCGTCAGAAACGCACAGAATTGTGGAAAAACCAATCATGTATTTTGCACCATGAAAACGCACCAGCAGCTCACACATCGATGATTGTGCGTGAGTTTTTGGCCAAAAATAAAACCGAAAGCCACCGTATTCACCGGACTTGGCCCCCGCTGACTTTTTCCTCTTCCCAAAACTGAAGACACCGATGAAAGGAAAGCGATTTGCTACGATTGAGGAGATAACAAATAAACAGGAGTTGTTGGCGATACCAAAAAGCGCGTTTTAGAAGTGTATCGAGGATTAGAAGAAATGCTGGCACAAGTGTATTATATCTGAGGGGGGCTACTTTAAAGGAAATAAAATAGAAATTGATTAATAAATAAATATATATTGGAAAAAATTTAAAATAACGGTTATTTTTTTATCACACCTCGTATCTGTGCATACAGGGAAAAAAAAACTACTTAAACAGATGTAGCACAAATTCAGGTTTATTTGTTTTTATTATTCTAATTATTTAGATGCTCTTGGGTGTAAACAATTCAAATTTCAAAATTCCATATAAAGCACAATTTGTAGCGGTTTTTCAAGCCGGGGATTTCTAAAAAATTGTGTAATATCCCTAAATATTAATATAAACAAGAATATGTTTTCCATTGTTTTAATTCTCGTATGTCATTAAATTGAATGTTGAGTTGAATACCATGCTCGTTTATTTCAAAAGTTGTATTAAAGTTGCATAATTGAATTTTTTGCAAAACACTAAATATCTCTAAACAAACAAATCTGGGTTGTTTGTTTGTATTCTTACGGTGTAGATATTTCGGGACCAAATTTTATTTTGAATTTGTCACAGTTAAAAGAATATCTAAAATGGGATTAGAATAAAACAGCACAATTGTTGTCTAGACGTGTGATACATTTTTTCTGCTACCATTTTGTCGAGAACAACTGGCTGAAGCTATAATTACAAATAGTGAGTATTCATTCCTTCGAAAAAAATATCAGGAATTGTCAATAAAACAGAAAATATTTATTAATCGTTCAAATGTCTTGCATCGCAATTCAGTTACATCTTTTACTCACTGAAAACAGGCGCCTTTAAATGAAAAAAGAAAAAGTCAGCCAGTGCCATATCAGGTGATTGTGGTGTTGATATTTGATTGATGTTTCGGGTCAGGAATTCGTTTATAATGACAGTCTTGAGATTTGATCTCTCAATATATCTGTGGTCACAACCCATAACAGCCTAAATCTGTTTTTCAATATTTTCAGTACAGGAGTTTAAAGTTTTGAATCTTCACTGAAAATCAGGAGAAGGTGTTTTTTGGAAAACTTAGCTACAGATTCCAGGGAAACGAATTTCTTTACTTAGTTGTTAACAAAAAATAGTTGTTTATTCTCGCAGTCAAAAGATATTATCGAAAAAGACACTTAGGCTCTTATGAATTGTTGAACGAAAAAAGTCAAAAAGTTCAAGTTGAGTTAGGCTATTATTCCAGATTAAATAAAATTTTTTTTTTTGTTTGGAGAAAAACCTTAACTCAAGTTAGGAAAATAAAATTGTTTCTTTATTTTTTTGGATTAACGACTTAAGTTGATTTAGGAAATAATAAAAAAATAATGTTTATATTTGTTGTAATCCTAAATTGACTTAGACAGTTATGCCAAAACAGTCATTTAGAAAAATAACTTAAGCTATTAGGTTTTCAGGATTAATTGCCTTCCTAGAAGAGATACAAACATGAAAAATTTAGAGCAAATAAATTTGGATACGCTGAATACGATGGTGCTAATAACTCAATTGTGTCCTAACTCGAGTTAGGCTGTTACGGGTTGTGACCACAGATATAACGATATAGCGCTCAGATAATATTTATTATTAATCGCCTGATTTTTTAGCAAAAATTTCTAGCGCACAGTATTGTGATAATCAAAAAAATAAGTCAACTTATCTTGACATATGATCAACTTTGAGTTGGTTTTTCGGTTTCCGCTCAGTTTGAAAGAACTTTTCCTGAGCCATGAAATCTAACAACGCAGTTTATGAAGGTTGAATCGGAATGGAAATAAAATTATTAATCGCCTGATGTTTTAACAAAAATTCCTAGCGCACGGTATTGTGATAATCTAAAAAACCGGTCAACTTATTTTGATATTTGATCAACTTTGAGTTGGTTTTTTCGATGTTCGCTCAGTTTGAAAGAACTTTTCCTAAGCTAGGCGAAACATCGAAACCTATTGGCTAATTTCCACTTTCAACTCGTAAACTCACATCAGTTATTGTACGTTTTGCGAATATGGGTTCGGTATTGACTCTTTTTATTATGTCTTCATTCAAAGAACATCCAAAGAAATGTGTAAATGGTATTAATTGATTCGTGATACATGGAAAACTTATCGGCTGTCTTTTCCAAACCTAATTGACGATTTTCAGTCCCCATTTCCTTCAGTTGAAGACACTGATGGTCGATCGGAAGAATATATTCTTCATCACATTCGGGTCGAATTTAGCAGCAGTATATAGTATAGTTCTGCCAACATAGCGATGAAAATAATTTGGACAATAACTTTAAGCGGGATGTTTAAATGGTCAGCACCTAATGCTTTTTTGGGTGAAGCAAACTTCTGACTGTTTTTGTTAGATAAACATATACTTACTCGTATGCAAATAAATTATTGTAAATAAATTACATTAGATCGTAATTATCATAATTCTAAATCCAAACAGAAATTTCGGTCATGTGAAATGACTTTAATATGCTTTTACCCGAGGTGCTTCTGTGTTAGGACGAAAGTATAAGAGCTTCCAGAATGAATATGGTAATATGTAAGGTTCATACCAAAATATACTCTAAATTAAAGTTGGATAAAGTAAGCGAAATAACTTTTGAAGTCCTCTGTTTAGAAATTATGAATGGATGACTGATTTTGATGAATGAACCAATTTGTACATGTAATGGTTCATTTTGATTCGCAGAACTAAGTATACTAAATGTCAGATAAGTGTTGTACTGAATTTAGTGCAATTGAATGAAACATAATTAATGGAATGAAAATATAATTTGTATGACCAAAGTGCCGAGGTTATATGGTCAATTTTTTCAAAAATTTCCAAGTAATGTAATGCAGCACAATTGAAAAAAAATTAAGTAACTCAAACTAATGATTAGAGCGGGGGAATTAAGTTTGCCGAAATTAATAAATTTTTACGGAAGGTATAAAAAAAGCGTTGCATTCCACAAAGACATGAAGCTATGAGTTAAATCGGACATTTATGTTGGAGGTACCATTGGCAGCTACTTTATCTATCTGTTGTAAGTTTTACAGAAAATTATAAATCATACCGGTAGGAAACTACAGAGGAAATTTTAAATTTCAGAAAATCCGTCAATTGATATGAGCGGTACCATTGAATGCTGTAAATGCTCTCTGTTTCCATTCCCGACTTGTACAACATTTGATCAAATCTAGTAGAACTGATTAAAAGATATGAATCAAGAATATATAGGTATGCCGTTATGTCATTAGATAAACGATGAATACAAATTGAGGTCTTTATAATCTACGTGTAAGGAGGTACAAGAATAATATCGTAAATTTATTTGGGGGCACCAGAAGTTTCACAACAATGCTTTCCATTTTTAACCTCGGACTGTTAATGTTCAGCAAATATGACTAAATTAAGTGGGATAAAGAGGATAAAGGTATACGAGGTCAAATCTGTCATTCACTTTATGAGGGGGAAGCCTTGTCAATCGATCGATTTCTCCAGATTTTACCAAGAATTATAAATTAAAATTACAAAGAAAAATTTAATTTGCTGCAACCCAGGAATAAGTAGTTAGAGGCGATATATTCTTCTTCTTATTCTTCTTACTTGACGACTAGAATATATATACTTATCTATAAAACGCCACTCGTAGCAAATAATTCCAAGCATTTCGATCTTCTGCGCTTCTCCTCCAACACCAAGTTTCGATAGTACTTCAAAAGTCTGGTCCTTCCAACGGAGTTTTGGTCGCCCTCTTCCACCGAGTGCGTTGTCGAAAGATTTCCGTGCCGGAGCATTTGGGTCCATCCGCACAATATGACCCAGCCAAAGCAATCGCTGAATATTAATGCGTTTGACCACGTCGATATCGGTATATAGCTTATACAGCTCATTGTTCACGCGAAGCCGATACTCTCCGTTAACGATGATGAGTTCGTATATTTTCCGGAATATTTTCTCGAAAACTGCCAGCACTGATGCATCCGCTTGCGTCAGAAGTCTGCGCCATATAACAAGACTGGTAAAACTAACGTCTGGTACGGTCGGATTTTTGTTAGGGCTTTATCATTGAATCGCTTGCTTAGTATATAGTAGCATTTGTTAGCAAGCAATACTCTCCTCTTTATCTCCATGCTAACGAGATTCGTTTTGTTTACAGCGAGACCAAGTTAAATGAATTCTTCCACCACTTCAAAATTATAGTTGTCAACGTTCAGACAGCGTCCCAAACGAGTAGACTCTTTGTCCGTTGAAGCCAATAACTTTGTTTTGTCCCCGTTTACCATCAGACCCATTTTCGTTGCCACTTCCCGATGCTTGAGAAGGCTGCAATAACATCTCAGTTAACAGTAACAGTTTTCTATTAATGATGTCTATGTCATCTGCGTATGCGAGTGACATATACATAGCTTTTATTGAAGATGGTACCGGTCGCTTTCTTCATAATCATCTCCAACAGTATGTTGAAGAGGTCGCACCATAGACTGTTGCCCTGCCTAAATCCTCGTTTGGTGTAAAAAGGCTCGCTTAGATCTTTGTCTATCTTCACTGAGGAATTCGTGTCAGTCAGCGCCATCCTACAAAGACGTATAAGTTTCGTAGAAATTTCAAACTCGGACATTGCCTCATACAGTTTTTGCCTTATCGGGCTATCGAAGACAGCTTTGTGATCGACGAAAAGATGATACGTGTCGATCTGTTTTCCTTGGGTTTTCTCCAGAGGGGATATATGGAATTTCAAAAATTATGTGGATTAGTATCGCATTTAACAGAAAGAATGGATCGATATATCCCACAGAATATTTCCGGCTGCAGTCTCGCAGGCTTCGAGGAGATTCATAAAAATTTACGGCAGTTTTAGTGTCTAACATCCAGCCAGTCTGACAGATTGACATAGCCCAATCTACTTTAAAAATCATGCTTCCTTCTTGGTGTTACACTTTCACCGTCTTAATCAATATACAACTTCATTCCATCAGATGAAGGTATAATTTATTGTCTTTAAAGAAATTGTATACCAATATATACGAGTAAATTTCCGTTCGATTCCTTGATTCAAACCATATGAATCAGTTGCCGATGAATATTTATAAACCAGACATATAATATACTAATTAACTTGGTTTTCTGTTGATTTTTCGGCATAAATTTTATTACATTAGTGAACATTTTCATAAAGAATACGCTACTTTTATATACGGTATAGCTTTCAGGAATATATAAAAATAGCGCCTCCTCCTCCATGCTCACCCTGCAATACTCAATACTTTGCATGCACTCATTCAATGAATCGCATACGTTTCTTTTTACTCGAATCTTCTACGCTTAACCTACTTAACCAATTGAAAAAGTAACATTAATTTTATTTAATTTATTATATTTAATACTTGGTTATGTGATACGACAATTCATACCCAAAACTTTTCAACACCGATCCTATTCCTATTCCTTTGTTCTGAGTCTAATCATCATTTGATTTATTGCAACCGACGACTTTATTTACGAGGGGTCAATGGCAATTAATGTCCTTATTTATGGGACGCTCCCTTTGGCTTTGTGTGTTTTTACTAATTAGCTGAGGCAGAGAATGCCTTTTATATGTGTGTGTGTCTGGGTAGATTTGTGATGCTTGCACACATACACAGTATGCATACATTTTGGCTAATTATTAATAACAGTTGGGAGGCTTAACTTATATCATGTACATGAGGTGATAGTTATATATAAAAAAAGGTTTCGTTGTAGCTAAGAGAGAAATATAATTAATTGCTGACCTCAAATCATAAAGTTTTCAGAATTGTTTATGAGTTAAGACATTTTAATAGCCGCATCGTATACGAGAGCGGTCAAAGAATTAGCCGAGCTGATGTATAGATAGTGCTAGTATTTTTTAGTGAAAAGTGGCAACCTTGTAAAACATTTTTTTGTATTTATTCATTTGTTTCAGTAATAATTTCACATTTAATATTTTTGCCCCTGCACCACTTGGACAATATTGGGGCGAATTGGGAATATCTATTAAATAAGATTTAAGCTTGACTTAAACATTCCAATTCTGGATATATTTTGCAATGATTGTGGAATGCGGTTGTATTCAGAACATCCGGCATACTCAATTCGTTGCTTTGTAGTTTCCAGTCTACATTTTACAATAACTAGATTAGAGCCATTTCTGGTATTAAATATTTGGCAGTTTCTTCGAAACTGGATTGTATGATAACCTATGTTATTCAGCGACTTAAACATGTGTACTAATAATTGAAATTTATATAGCCCATAAATCGGCAATATTGTTTTCGCCACATCCTTGTACAATGTGAATGTGGGCTATAAAATTGGAAGATTGAACACTGTTTTAAGTGCCTTATAAATTAATAGTTTTGTGAACACAAAAACTAAATAAACTCAAATTTATTTTTAAATTTATAAAGAACACCGATTGCTGCCGCTACTTTGTCTTTGACATATTGGATATGTACATTCCACGAAAGATTATTTTGGAACTTAATTCCTATTTATGACATTTACACTGAAAATATTACCAGTAGGATAAGATCGGCATCGTAACAACTTTGTCTTATTAGCATCTATAACCAATTTGTTTAACCTTGCATATTCCAATATGAGCTCCGCATCATGTTCAATTTGACCTCTTAATATGATATCATATTTATATGGGTAAAATAAACTTATGTCATCTGCATACAATATAAGTTTCCCGTATAGATTTAGATTAGATAAATCGTTGAGGTAAGTCATGAAAAAAAGGGGACCCACCAATACACTTCCCTGAGGTACTCCATGTTCCACACGTCCCATCTCACTTCTCGATGTTTTTATTTGGACATACTGTTTCCTATTTGTCAGAAAGATCTCAATATTAAATCCGAGCTATATTCTGAGGGAGTTTGCTCCTTCGTTAATCACTGTAAAATATTGAGTAACAGATTTTAGACGAGGCCGTATGAGCTGCCAAAAATCACACTATAGTAGGTCAACCTACCAGACATGGTTAAGAAAGTCCAGAAAATTGTATTGAATGATCGTCGGCTGAAGGTGTGTGAGCTAGCTGAAATGATAAGCATTTCAAAAAGTGATATCATACGTCGTATATTGATAGAAAATTTGAAGATGAGAAAGTTTTGCGCAAGATGGGTGCCGCGCTTGCTTTCAATAGAGCGAAAACAGCGTCGTAAAGATGTTTCAGTAGAGTATTTGGCGAATTTTTGCGGCGATTTATGACCATGGATGAGACGTGGGTCCACTACTTCACAGATAAAGGAGCAGTAAAAAACAGTGGACTGGAATGGGAGAATCATGTCTAAAGACGACGAAGGCGGTTCTATCTGAAAGCAAGTTCATGATGTCTCTTTTTTGGAATGCTCATGAGGATTATATGTTTTGAATATCTTCAGATAGGAAAAACCAACAATGGTGAATATTATGTTAATTTTTTGCCGTGTTTAGGTTATGAAATTATAGAAAAAAGGCCGCATTTGGCGAAAAGAAAAGTGTGTTTTCATCGGGATCGAGCTAAAAAATAAAGAAAAATAAAGAAAATTTTTTTCACAACTTTGTAGTGTCTGCTTTGTTAGGTCGGCTGGTTTTCGATACACTCTCGTATTTCTAACTTATCTTGCTCCTCTTTGCCAGTACTGGACGAGTTAATTAATGCTCAATGATATTTATGGACATAATTTTAGCGTTACAATCTATTATGTTTTATTACTGAAACTATGATGTTATCTGTAATATTAGTTGTAGCTGCGGTTCATAAAATAACTTCCCTAACCGCTTATCTACTGTTGTTTAAACATACAGTTGTTTAAACTCTTCATAAACTTTGCATTGATGACATTTGAATGTCAAAATTTGTATATTTTTTTTAGCGAAAGCTCACAACACTTAATTTTGCATAGCCCTTAAGGTTGTATAAAAGGCACTGTGCCAAAAAATATTTAAATTTTTTGTTTTTTTTTTTTCAATTTATTATATTTCGTTTTGAGTATTTTATAGGGATCTCCCATTTGGTTCCGTACAATTTCGTTACTTCAGTTTCATTGTTCCGTCAATTTCCATTTTAAACGTAAATAAATAAAATTGAATGTGAATTGTGAAAAAATATAAATTGAAATTTAAATTAAATATTTGCTATATCCATAAAAAAAACCATGGATATCCGTATTTTTATGACCTCCTTTCCATAGATTTTGTAGCAAGCAGACAAAGCATTTCCATACAAAATACACAAGCCTGAAGGAGATGAAAAGTCAATCATGTCAATACTCGTATTTTCATAATCATGCAAATACTCGTATGTTGAGATGATTGGAATGTATGGGAAAAAATGATTTTTAATAGTTGGGATGAAGGTAATGGTGTTCAAAGAAGAAAGAAAACATTGGACGGATTCATTCAGAAATGTAAGAGATGAAATGCTCTTAAGCAAAGGATAGTGTTATAACTATTAACATGCTATAAGGATAAATGGAAAAGGGGTACTTAGTCAACTTAGAGGAACAAATATTTGCATTTAACGCAGAACAATTTGTTCGTTATCGTCCTGATGTATAAAGGTTTTAATGATACTCAGATTGAATCGCGTCTAAAATGTTCCACATAATCGGGTTATGTATAATAACACTGTTGTATATGGCATCTCTAGTATTAAACAAATGTCATGCATAGCATCATATAAACAATTCAATAAAGAACAGTTGTTATTCGAGCATCAACATAACAACACATGGCGCAGCCGGTTTAAATGGTGCTAACAAGAGGTGGAGCGAAAAAAGAAAAATTGGAAGATTTGGATGATAGCGAGAATTACGAGATGGCAAATGAGGGACACGCAAGTAATTCATTTGATGTACGCAGGCCAGATCCACTACGATTCGTGATCGAATGATACGAGATAATATTGTCATGGGAACAAATTGTAATAAGCTCAGAAAAAAGTTGTTGAAAACGGCCGACCTAAAATTAAGCAAGGCAATAGAAATTGCCCGGGCTTCGGAGTTAGCAGATAAACATGCACACGATATGCAAAGACAACAACATATTTCGTCAGCCGTTGATATTGTTAAACATAACGAATATAGGGCGAATAACGGAAACAAAGATTCGACAAAAGATTTTTCAACAAATAATTTGAAGCATAAAGCGGTAGAATCAAGTAAAGCAAACTGCAAATTTTGTAAAGGCACACACACATACGGAAAGTGCCCTGCATTTGGAAAAAAATGTAATAACTGCGGTCGAATGAACCATTTCAGTGTGGCTTGCTACTCTCAGAGAGTGCGTGAAATAAGAGAAAGTGATTTGGCAAGAGATATTGATTTGCTAAGAGAAAATGATGACATCGTACTGCATAGCATTAACAATGGCAATAGACAAAGGTGGTATGAGCTTCTTCGGGTTGAAGACTGCTTAATAAATTTTAAGTTGGATACTGGAGCTGATGTCAATATTCTACCATACAGATACTTAAAACACATTAAAAATGTTCCTTTACATTGTGATGGATTTCCTCCTAAAAGTTACAGTGGGGCAGACTTAGAATTCAAAGGCACTTGTACATCTGTGGTTATGTGTAGAAATGAGGTAACACAGCTAAAGTTTTATGTTGTGGACACTCCATACGAACCTCTATTAGGTCTAGATGCTTGCGAAAAATTAAATTTATTCAACGAGTTAATGCTATTCATAATCCATCGAAAGATGAATTCATTACACAAAATGTAGATGTCTTTAAAGGTTTGGGATGTTTTGTGCAAGATCTTGATATAAAAACTAAACCAGATTCTATTCCAGTTGTTAAACCAGCCAGAAGAATTCCGCTGTCGTTAACCAAACGTGTAAAAGATGAGTTGCAAAAAATGGTTGAAAGACACATAATTGAACGTGTAGATGGCCCTGTAGAAAGGGCATCAAATTTAGTTATTGTTGAGAAAAAGACGGGTCAACTGCGTTTATGTATAGACCCGCAGAATTTGAATGATGATATTTTATTCGAAAACCACACGATTCCGTCATTTGAGTCCTTGGCATCACGTATTGCGAACAAAAAATTTTTTACCGTACTGGACTTTAAAGAAGGATTCTGGCAGATTGGTCTGAGCCCCAAAGCTAGTGAACTTTGTACATTCAATACACCATTTGGTTGCTATCGTTTTAAACGTTTACCATATGGTATTAAAATTGGCCCGGAGGTGTTCCAAAAATACAACGAACGTAATTTTGAGGATATCCCGAATGTGGTGGTTTTCATTGATGACATACTTATCGCTGCAGATACCTCTGAAGAACACGACAAAATTCTTCAACAAGTATTAGAAAGAGCACGTAAGTTAAATATAAAATTTAATATCAATAAAATACAGTATAAAGTATCTGAAGTTAAATATTTGGGGAAAATTATATCACATGCAGGAATACGATGCGATCCCGACCGTATTAAAGCTATAATGAAGATTGAAACCCCGAAAGATAAAAAAGATTTACAGAAACTGCTTGGGATGATTAACTATATTCGAGATTACATTCCTGAGCTCGGAGACATCTCTAAACCATTACGGGACTTATTCAAAAATGATGTTATTTTTCAATGGCAACCAACTCATAATAACTGTTTGGAGCAAATTAAAAAATTGATTGCAAACGCCCCAACGCTTAAAATTTTTGATGAAACGAAAGAAATCACTATTCAAACAGATGCGTCCAAATTTGGTATTGGTTGTTGTTTAATGCAAAATGGAAAGCCTGTTTCGTTTGCTTCACGAAGTTTAACTGACACAGACGTAAACTACGCCCAAATAGAAAAAGAATTTCTGGCCGTCGTGTTTGCTTGTCGGAAATTTCATTATTACGCATATGGCCATCGAGTAACAATTAAAACTGATCACAAGCCACTAATTGAAATTATGAAAAAAGACTTTTGTAAAATACCCTCAAGCAGACTCCAGAGAATGAAATTGTCGTTGTTGAAGTATGACTTACACTTCGTGTATGTCCCTGGAAAGTATATGTATGTAGCAGATTTGCTTTCCAGAAATTTTGATAAAGCGAAAAAACAGGAAGGAGGAACGTCTTAATAGCTTAAAGAGCGAAATAAATAATGACCCATGTCTCAAAGAGTTAAAACAGTTTCTGATTGATGGATGGCCAAAGAATTGCAATGCATTATCGGACGAGCAAAAATATTATTGGAAACTTCGAAACATCATTTTTATGGATAATGAGGTCCTCTTTTTCAATGAAAGAATTATTATACCGCAGAGCTTACGGAAAGATATATTATCACAATTACATTCCTCGCATTTAGGCCTTGAAAAAACTAAGAAAAGGGCACGAAATTTGGTGTATTGGCCCAGAATAAACACAGATATTGAAAATTTAATTACAAAATGTGCAGTTTGTCAGAAAAATCGTTGCTCCAATATAAAAGAACCTATGATTTCACATCAAATTCCATCGTTACCATACAATAAGATTGGAATGGACATTTGTGAGTATTCTTCAAAAATATATTTAGTGGTGTCTGATTACTACTCCAGATATTTAGACATCGTACCGATGTCGTCGAAAACAGCAAATGAATGCATTAAACATTTAAAGACGTGTTTCGCTAATCACGGATTTAGTTCATACGAATTCAGAAAGTTCTGTATCCAGATTGGAGCAAAACTTACTACAACAAGCCCAGGGTACTCACAGGCAAATGGTTTTGCAGAACGAGCAGTTGGAATTGCTAAAAATATAATAAAAAAATGTTCCGAATCAAAAGAAGAAATTTGGATTGCTCTCATGGAATACAGAAATATACCATTAAAGGAAATTGATGCTTCTCCAGCCGAATTGCTTATGAGTCGAAAAACACGCACGTTACTTCCAGCCAAAACTGAGCTTTTTCAACCGAAGGTAATACCGAATATATCAGACAAAATAAAATCAAAGCAATTAAAATCAAAGCAGTATTATGATAAAAACGCAAAATGTAGAAACAATTTTGTCAGAGGAGAAAAGGTATGGTACCAAAGCAAAAAAGGATGGATAAAAGTTATGGTGACACAGATCCATGATACTCCTCGATCGCTATGGATAGAGCTTGAAGATGGAACCACTTTACGCCGGAACTCAAAATGGATACGAAAAAGAACTTTACATTTAAAATATAACTAAATTTTGAAAATGAATAATGAAGTATTTATGAACTGTATACATAACTTAAGGGGAAGATGTTGTATATGGCATCTCTAGTATTAAACAAATGTCATGCATAGCATCATATAAACAATTCAATAAAGAACAGTTGTTATTCGAGCATCAACATAACAACACAAACACTAAAATGAACTTGAAAGGCTTCATCATTTAATGAAACTATACGGCGGAATGAAACTATTAAGAGTTATAAAAACGTTTATGGGATACGCAATTTTGCAGTTTCAATATTAGTTGCTTTAATTTCTTCATCTTTATTGCTAACTGCACTTCCTCTCAAAATCTGCGTTATTTTGGAAACAACTGAAAGTCAAAAAGTGCTTAAGCTGGAGAAAAAGGACGGCAGAATTTCTTTACTGCCTAAAGTCGCTCACTTTAAGCTGGCTTATTATTGTGATGTAGAAAGTAGCAACACAGTTTCTATTTTTCTCCGTTTTCTTAGCAACATTTTGAAAGTCAAGTAAGACTGCATATTTTTGACACGAAGAACACATTTTCGTCCCGACCATTTGCGACGATCTTTTGCTCACGTATTCTACTACAGACTCTCACAGGAAACTCTACAAATTCAGGAATCGTCAGCGAAACTAAATTAAATTTGAAAATAGTTTTGAATTGTTTTATTTTTTAGAAGCTAAATTGGAAATATTCAAAGTTTTTACTTTGATTGCCACAATCGAATCGAAATTGTATTGAATCTTGTTTCTGTTTCCCACGAGGGCCAGGAGCTTAAAAAAAAAACAAAATATTTTGATGAAAAGTGGCAACTCTATTAAATATATTTCATCTGAGCTACCAAAAGTAAAGAACTTCAGTAAATTTGTGAGCAAGGAAAAATTTTTAAAAAATCTATAATTGAAAATGTTCATTTGAAAGGGCACAATCTAATCAATGACGAAGCTGAGCTGGATTATACTCTGGGGGGTCTGCTCCTTCGTCTACGACTGTAAAATATTGTGTAAGAGAGTTTAAACTAGGCCGTACGAGCTGGCAAGATGAACAATGTATTGGTCCACCAATTGAGATGTCCACGTCAGACACAGCTGAAAAAAAAATCCGCTAAATGGTATTAGATGATTGTCATCTGAAGGTGCGTGAGCTGGCTGAAATTTTAGACATTTTAAAAAGTGCTATACATTGTTTATTGCCTGAAGATTTGAAGATGAGAAAGCTAGGCGCAAGTTGGATGCCGCATTTGCTTTTAATAGAGCGAAAACAGCGTCGTGAAGATATTTCTGTAGGGTGTTTGGCGATGTTTCAGCGCGATAAAGCCGAATTTTTGCGTCGATTTATATCCATAGATAAGACTTTGCCACTTCACAACTGAGACAAAGGAATAGTCAAGGCAGTGGACTGTAATAAGATAATCGAGTCCAAAGAACTCGACATAAACAGCAAATATTATGCTAATTTATAGCAGAATTTAGGTGTTGGAATTATGGAAAAAGGCCGTATTTGGGAAAAAAGAAATTATTGTTCCATCAAGACCATGCTCCAGTTCGCATATTCCTTTTGCTATGGTCGAAACTAATGAAATAACGTTCGAATTGCTTCATCATGCATGTTTTTTGACAGATTTAGCTCCCTCGGATTATTTTCTGCTTTCAAACTTGAAAGAATGGCTCGTTGATAAAAGATTTACCAACAATTAAGAAGTGGAGTTTGCGGTTGATGGCTATTTTAAGCAGTATGACAGCTCTTATTGGATATCGCTGGAAAAAGTGTATCGAACTAAAAGGTGATTATGTTGAAAAATAAAGAATATTTTTCCAAACTTCTTTGTGTTTTGTTTTCAATTTTCTTATGTCCTCTTACACTTTTTTGAAAATAAATATGCCCAGTTAATCAATTTATTAATTATTGACATGGAAATGTACGTTTTATACTCTTGCATATAATTTGTGTTTATAACCCAAGGACTTTTCTTGCGCTCTTTTAAAACGATGCCAAAAAATTGCAGGAAATAGGTGATTACGAGTCTAGAATTTTCTTCGAAAACTTTGTGAGAGAGATTACTTTTGGTCCCTTTTTATAACAAGATCAACTAAAGTACATTGCAATATCAGTTAGCATTTGATCTAACATTTACTTTTTCATTTATTTTAATCCATATGTTGTTTATTATAACGGATAATCTTCTAATAAGAATTTTTATTACAAATATACGGAATTTCAAAACAATGCATTTATCATTCTCGTTACATTTTTTGGAAAGCTGCGACTGACTGAATTATATTTTATAGCAGTTTCAAAAAAAATCGATGGCTAATATACATATTTGAAGAAGATTTTATTATGAATTTGATATTTTCATGCATTTTTTAAATTTATTTAGATACAGACTTAAAGGATGTAAGGAAATTGAAGATAAATCATTTCTGTATTCAAAAATTCAAGTAGGTATTCATACTCACTTTTTCGCCATAAAGGCTGGCTTATATACCCTGTAATATTTTTCTTGCTAACCTCTGTTCATTCTTGTCCAGTATTTCACTTTCATCGTTTTCTTCTTCAGCTAACATTATACTTGCCACACCAAACATTATTTTTTTTAACCTCTTTTTTCACTCAAAACACTTTTACTTTTAAAATTAATAAAATTAAATTGGTAAATTGGTAAAGAAGTAAAACAACTGACTTCGAATGTTTCGAATTCTCTCTCCCTTCCCAGACTGTTCAGAATTGGAGGATTTTGTTTTTGGGAAAAACTTATTCTCTGGGAATTCATTTCCCTGGGAGTTTTAAGAATTGGGCTGAAAAGAATATTGGTACTTTTTTCGCAAAAAGTTGCAAAAAACGACTTTTAACGACTTTGTAATTTTTAAATTCAGTTTGTTATAAATACAATAAATAAAGTTTCAAAAAAATTGAAGAAAATATCTTTCCGCTAGTAGCAAAAAAGTGAATTAAGGTAGGTAAAAAAAAATGTTTTTTTGGAAATCTGAACTAGAGGAATACATACAGTGTACAGTTTTTAATATCGGACAAAAATGTAAGAGTTTGTATCGTTTTTGTTTATGCCAGAATTGAATTTTATCGATTGTCTCTGAACTATTATCGCAAGTGGTCATGAGTTTACTGACACTACTGTGTGGTAAAGTTTTACTCTGCCACCATATTTGTTCTAGCAGTCGTGTTCGAAATGGTTAATATTTTGTGACAAATAATTCTACCTTTGCTACTTCAGGCAGTTCCCTTTTGGAAACCCAACCGACATAAAGTGTAGCTCTGAAGGTAATAAAATAAACCCCCAGTTTTCATACAACAGGAATAAACTCCCGTCTTTCACTTCTCATAAATTCAAATAATTGTTTATTTGCGCCCCCGCCTTAACAGTTTTAAAATTTTCAAATTCGCGAAGTGCCCTATTTTGGAGCCCGCTTTGAAACTTAAACTTGACTTGGCGTTTGAAATAGCCATATAAAATTTTATCAAAATCGGGCCACATGAAGATTTATTTCAATCTTATTTTTTTTTTGTCAAAACCACCCACTGTGCGTTGTTAAATTTCACTGACGTTGTATAATTGCAAGAAATAGCACATTAAAATGCTTTCTTTAGAATTTGTTATTCATTTATTGGTGTTAATTTAGAAAAATTTAAAAAACTTGGTTTACTCAAACCCTGTTTGATTTAGTCAAAGAAATGTTTATTTACAACAATAAACGTGCGAACCCTTCTCCTTCAAAACTTACTGTTATTCGTGCATAAGTTGGAAGGTTCAATCATTCCATTCACACCAACGGATGTCGTAAAGCGCAACGATTCACACAAGAGGCATTGGTATTTTTCCGGATGTTTCTCCGAAGCTCAATAACATTTTTGTTAAATTGTAATTAAAATATTCCAAAAATGTTTTTGAACATTTCTATATCATCTAGTTCATAGTGTTCTAAGCTTCAAATTATATCTCTAAATCATTTTTGGCGGAACTTCATGGATTATTTCCGCACTTAACATCCGCGAAAGCAATTTAGATTCATAAACAGACGGAAGTATACAAAAGTAATACCTACAATTTTTCCCAAATTACAATGAACGAAATCTTTGTCTCTGTTCTGTGGTATGTTCATTTCTCTGTTTTGAATTTTTTTAAAAATATTTCCTTGTTTATACGAGAATGCTATCCTTGCTACAGCCTTTCGATAACATCAAGATATTGATTTCAAACTTTTGTTTTTGCAGAGAAATGCCCCTTTTTATTGATTAATATGATTACTATTTCATTTTTGTAGACCATCATCTTTAAGATAATATTTATAATCTTACATTCTTCACATGCTTGCTTGTGGTTTAAAAACGGTGGTCTGCTTTTTGCGCTCGCATTAACCACAAATAAGCGTTCTACAGATAATAGAAAAGTGAGCACTTCTAAATTCTATCAGAGAAGTGTTGGTTGCCACACATTCATGTGGACACATTAAGTCAACACTACTCCAAGTCAATTAATAACAAATTATTACACTCTCTTCATAAAATATAAATAAATTGGAAAAACTGCCTCATTAATAATGTATTAGACGCACGGTAACAACCAAATGGCTCCACTCCCTGCATAGTTATTATGAATTGAAACCAACAAGACTGCTCATTTATACCATCTAAAAGAAAATGTACAATACTAACGATATTCTCACATTATTGCCGTAAATTCTTCCTCGTCTCTTAGCCATTATATTTTCTTTACTTTCAATTTATTGAGGCATTTCTTTTTGGAATTTAAAAATTCAATTGCATTTCTTATTCAGCCATTTGTGCTGTGGTCTACTGCTGACAATGAAGCCATTAATAATTTTTTATTCAGTTGCTTCTACTGGCGGATTGAGACTTATAAGTTTTACAAAAGTAAGAACAGGATAAAGGCGAGTAACAAGTATTAATCTGTGCTGGGCTGATATCTCTTAACATAAATATCTTTCGTTGCTGGATGTGTAGGAGTTAGGTTGACATGAAAAATTGCCTAATTTTTTGTAAACAATAAGTGATAGCATAAGAGAGGGTAAAAGTGTAGACCATTATTTGCATAAAAATTGTAGTAAACGCATTTTACTTTCAGCAATTACCCTCCTCACCCTCACTAACAGAAGTGATATTTTTGGCAGTGCGTACATTGAGATGATGTATAAGTCTGATCACATCTGTAACGCTTCCAGTCTCTTCAAATTATTCTATAATCTTGCCAATTTCTTGCACAGCAGGCCGATTATGATGAATCACCCTGTAATACACGAAAAGTGTCCACGTTTAAATCATCATCAAATTTGTAAAGGGTAATTTTTTAATCGTAATTTTTTTTAAAAATCGAATAAAACACTCAAATTTGCATGACATATTAAAATTTTTTATTGAAATCGATAAATTGGTCTTTGCCGTTTAATTTTTAAAGATAATTTCATGTAAATGTTGTCCGCGGCTCCGTCTCAAAATGTCCATTCGGTAGGTCCAGTTTTTCGTGACTTTTTCAAGCATTTCGGCCTGTATTCCACAAATAACGCGTGTTATGTTATTCTGTAAGGCTTCAATAGTGTTCGCTTTGTCTACATAGACTAACGACTTGACATGACCCCAGAAGAAATAATCAAGAGGCGTTAAATCGCAAGATCTTGGGGACCAAATCACAGGGCCAAATCGAGAGATAGGCTGTGCACCAAATTCATCCTTCAACAAATCCATTGTTTCACGAGCAGTGTGGCATGTTGCACCGTCCTGATGAAACCACGTGCCAACCAATTTCAACTCAGCCAATTGGGGCAAAAAAAAAAAATCGCGTATCAAGGCTCGATAACGTTCTCCGTTGACGGCAACGTTTCTTCCACGGCCGTCTTTAAAGAAAAATGGACCGATGATGGCACCAGCCCATAAACCACACCAGACTATCGTTTTTTTCGAGATACATCGGTAATTCATGTATGGCATGTGGCTGTTCATCACTCCAGATGCGACAGTTTTGTCTGTCTACGTATTCGTTCAGCAAGAAATAAACCTCATCGCAGAACACAATTTTTCGGTAAAACAACGGATTTTCGTTGAGCTTTTATAAGTCCCATTCATCAAAAATTAGACGTTGTGGTAGGTCGTTCGGCTTCAATTCTTGCGTGAGTTGCACTTTCTTGGCTTTCAAACCCAAATTGATGTGTATAATTTTCCTTGTTGTTAAGTTACACATGCCCAATCGCTGACAACGGCGACGAGTTGACATTTCACGATCGGCATTAACACTGGTCGCTACGGCTGCAATATTTTCTTCGGTACGCATTCTACGCATGCGAGTCGATGGTTTTATGTCCAACAAAATAAATTTGGTGCGAAATTTGGAGATAACATCACGAATTTTTGATTTAGCAGATCGATTATGACGACCATAAAATGGTCGTATCAAATTATGCACATTTGTCACAGAGCATGCATTTTGAAATTTCAACGATTTGCAATCGTTGCTCGTTTGTTAGTCTTTCCATGAACAAATGTCAGAGTATACTGTATACTTTTCACTTTGACAGATAAGGTTTGGGCGCCATTACCAACCAGTGCTGCCAACCTGAAAAACTTAAATCTTAAAAAATCACCCTGTATTTTTTTTTTTTTTTTTTTTTTTGACGCGAATTTCGATTGTTAAACGATACACATTTGTGAATGGCAAACCTTGCAGTAAATAAATAACACTTCAGATTGCAGGTATTTAACATCTAACAGCCTTGAATAACTCTGTACAATAGTTAAATTACTCACCTTCAACATTATTTTCCATGTTTTACTTTCCTTGTAAACTTTTACATTTAAACACAGGAAACATAATAAGAACATTTAAAAAAGAGCGCATGCAGTTCTCATTTCAAACCTCTAACAATATGTTGGCCTTGGTGATGCGTTACTTAAGGACAAATTTGTGTTTACCAATATATCATTAATATTTCGTTGCTCCAAAGGGTTTACTAGCAGACTGTAATGAGAAAACGACAATATGAACGACTCAAAAAAAAAAAAAATATTAATTTTGGCCAAAGAAAGCCGCTTCCGAACCCACAGTGCATTGCAGCAAAAACTCCTACACTTTAACAGTAATTGCAACAATGCTTTGCAATCATTTAGCACAGCCATAAAATCAAGTAATTAAGGATGAATTACTCTATATAAAAATGTGTGAGAGCAAGTTTTAATTGTAAAAGTTACCGGTATGCAAATACTCACATTTTGCTAGTTGTTGCTGACAGCGCTCACATACTGAAATAACTAAATGTAAATATAATGTAAAGTTATGTGAGTTACACAAATTCAGGATATTCTGTGCTTGTTATTAGTATTCTTATAAATCAGGTGTAGAAGCAATAGCACTAGATTTACAATAGTAAATAAAAGGACTGAATTATAGAGAGATAAAAAGGTATACTGGTTTCAACAATCAAATGCTAGAATTAAATTCTAAAATAAAATTTGGTGAAGATGGAAAACATAATTTAAAAAAATATTTTTTTAAGTGCTCAAATAAATTCCCGCTGTTTGCCAGTAGATAGCGCCAGCTGTAAATGCTAGTCGATTCTGCCATAACCTAAACATCATGAGCCAAACTTAGGCATATGGTAAATATATCGCCTCGACACAATAGTGATTTCCTTTTGACGTCATATTCTTTTGCTTGTGTGAATATGTATGATTTTGTGCAAAATAATCGTCATATGCGCAAAGTATTGATTTTCTTCTTTTAATCGAAGAAAACGCCGACTTAAGTTAATCGAGAGATTCAAAACGTTTACGGAGATGCTGGTTTAAGTGAGACAACCTGTCGAGGTTGGTTCCGTCGCTTTAAAGACGGCGATTTTGATGTTGACGACCGTTCGCCTGAAGGAAGGCGAAAAACCTTCGAAGACACTGAATTGAAGGCATTGCTTGATGAGGATCCGTCAAACGCAGGTAGAGCCTGCTTCAGTATTAGGAGTTACCCGCCAAGTCAGTTCCAAGCGACTGAATGCGTCGGAAATTATTCAAAAGCAAGGAACTTGGGTTCCTTATGAGTTGAAGCCAAGGGATGTTGAGCGTCGTTTTTTCGCCTGTGAACAATTGCTTCAGCGACAAAGAAAAAAGAAGTGGTTTCTTCATCATATTGTAACGGGTGATGGAAAATGGATTCATTACAGCAATAGTCAGTTCAGTGGAGATTGAGAGAATGCTCATGGAGAAAGTACGATGCCAGAGGGAAAAAAATTCAAATTCATTGTCGATACAGGGATGAGGACGACGGAAGGTTGCCAATTCAGGGGGCACTGGTTGTGCGCGAAGCACAATATGCTCCATACTAACATCGGATGACAGAGACCGACGGCAATGCAGCCGTGCTCGCAATTCTAATACTCCGATGAGAAACCGTATTCCTCTTCATGCATCGCAAACCGAGCTGCAGCAAAATATCAATCCTGACCGGGTTGATTCACCAACATTGCAGCAACGCCGAATTTTGTAAATGTCTTTGAGAATTTTGGAAGTATTGCGGTAAAGCCTGACTCAATAATTTATTGGCTTCAAAGACCAAGGCGAGCAGGATGTTGAATATTGTGAGTCGCCTTCATGAATTATATGAATTAAAATGAATTTTCTATGAATTATATTGAACTACCTCGTATCAAATTTAATTAGATAAATGAATGAATGAACGAATGAAATTTAATTAGATTAAATTACATTTAATTAAATTGTTTTAAATAGAGTTCATATTGAATTATAGCAAATTATATTGAATTAAAATTTGCAAAAATTTGGAAAATTAACTATTTATTTGTTAGTGCCTTTACACTGCAATGAACTATGTAATTATATAAACCCCTATATTGTTACTCTTATTGGCAACCAAGCGGAGCATGGAGGTTTCATGGTTGAAACCTCAGAAAAATTTGCCCTCTTTTGTTTCGACTGCAGACAATCGCCAGACGAACTAATTCGCCAGCCGTCCTCAACATACCAATAAAAAGAAAAAATGTAAGTTAACCAATCTATATGTATATAAATATATATATACATATATCATAATATATATATATATACTTATATAGTATAATATAATGTAAATATTTATATAATATATCGACATAGTAATTAATCTCTTTAAATTATTATTTTAGCTTATTTTATTGTGCGTTGATTGGGGATAAATATTGATTAGAATTTAACGACTGAAATTTCCTGTTTTCCTGTTTACCTGACTGAAATTTCAGTACTGGTTTCGGTTGTAATCAGTTTTGACTGCGAATAGACAGAAACAATTTATTGTAATTTATTATAATTTGTAACACAAACACCCAACCAACAGATTTTGGCTTAAACGATTCCTATGAAGTAAATACGAAACTGATGTAGTCGTAAATTACAGTAACATTTACGTACATTGTCAGCAATGTAAATATCTAGACACATAAGCACAGACCACTTCGTTACCACGAGTATTTGTGGAAGTTTGAGTGTGCAATTAATTATAATTTTAATTTCTAAATTTCATTTCTGTCTTCTGTGCTGTGAATTATAGCAAACATTTGAGCTGTCCAACAGAAACCTTAAGATATTACAGGCCCTAGAGATATTTTGGAATATTTGCTTATATAGAGTGGCGCATAAGTAACGTTGAGATTTGATCAGTGAATACATTTTTTGTTTGTCTTTTTTTTCGTCTCTTTACAGAATTAACTAAATAATACTTGGGAAAATTATGATGGAAAGGCTCAGCACAGAACAAAGAAGCAAATTTGTTCAATTTTACTTTGAAAGTCAGCATTCCATTATTCAGATAATGTCGAAATTTCTTTCATGTGCGAAATGCTCCTAGCGCTCCAACAATTTACCGATTGGTTCAGCGTTTTGGGCAACAAGTGGGATGTCTGTGATCTTCCGCATGTTGGAACACCTCGTGTTGTTTGAAACGAAGTGAACATTGCTCGAGTGCAAGCAAGTATTGAGGAAAGTCCGGAAACTTCCACCAGGCGACGTTGTCAGCAGTTAAAGATGTCTAGGCGGTCTTTGCAAAGAATTTTACATATGTTACATCTTTTTTCATGTAAGATGCAATTAGTTCACGAGTTAAAATGAAATGATGCACAAAAACGCATTCAATAAAGTCGCCGTTAACGTTACTTATGCGTCACCCTTTACAACTACGACTACAACTGTTTTGACTACACTCAAACATTAGGGTTTCATACTATGCCATTATCAAATTTACTTATAGTGAAGTACATATGAAGAACAAATAGAACTAAGTGATGTTAGTAAATGTTCACATTCAAGAATTTCATAAATATTTAACTGACACTTTAGTTAAAGGTCTAATGTAAAGAGATAGTTTGGGACATGAAATGAGGAGGAGGCGGGAATGTAGAGGAAAATAGGATGTTGCTGAATAAAGTGAAGCAAGCTTTAATGAGACTTTTATTACGCTTACAGTAATTTACTTTGATAAATAATTATTATATGTGGAGATTTGGGCAGACATCGAAAAAAAGAGTGAGAGAGAGAGAGAGAAGGAGAGATGGAAAGAATGCTACGCAAATTAAGCTCTTGTAGAGCAAATACTTTGTATTATTGGTGTTTGCTTAAGTTCGAAATAGTTTCATGAAAGCAATTTGTAATTATTTCAATTACTCCAGCATGATTGTGTCACTTTAATATAGATATTTGGTAATATTGTTTAACATAAATGTAAATTTGCAAAAGGCGATAGCAATGGAATAAATAGATAATTGTTTACTTCAATTACTCCTGCATGATTGCGTCACTTTAATATAGATAATTGTTAATATTGTTCAATATAAATGCGAATTTTCAAAAGGCGCTAGCAATCGAATAAATATATATAATTATTGCAACAAGTACAAAAACTAAAATATATTAAATTCAAAAAAGTGTTATTTTGATGAAGTTTCCAAGTCAAAGTTGTAGGAATTGAATAGGAAAATCAGAAGACTTAACTTTAGAATTATAATATATTATTGGAAAACCATTAATGATACAGAGGTTATAGTTGGGTTGCCTTACAATCATATTGATAAAATATTGTATGCTTTTTTAAGTTATTTACACAGCTGCATCTAAAGATAAACATAATCAATTCTAGTTAAATAATATAAAATTGAATTAAGTCAACAAAAAAAAGTAAATAAAGGTTGACCATCTAAAATTTACTACACAAATCATAAGTTATTTAGATATCACATGGGTTCCCTACTCAAAATATTGCCAAGAATATATTTTCATATCCCTGCAGCTACGAATGGACACATTTACGTCTGATTAATTTTAGGCTTTATTGAAAAACTATTTTCAGTCCAGCTACCGGCAGAACGATCTTTCATGCACTCAATTCAGTAAAGATAACATCAATTGGTTTTCGTAGAGTTGCTGTTTGACAAGACAAAATATTGTTGGATATATTTGCGAATGAACCCCGAAAATATCGTGGATTGACAAATTAGTTCTAATATATAGGTTACTGTGTATTTGGAGCAGCCACTTAGTCCAAGCTGTTTCTCATAAGGAGTGAGAGAAATATAATACGAAATAATTTTGCATACACTATAAATTGTTAATAATAAAATGTTATTCAATTAATATAATTCACAGCCTTGATGTTTCAAGCGTAGAAAAGTAGTACCGCAGAGGATATCATCATGTACCACTCACTGGATTTTGATACCATGAAGTAACTTTTTTCAACACAGAGAATCCAATACGGGTTTTTTTAATTTGTCATAATTAAATACGCGACATGTGTCTTATTAGTTTTTTTTTCAACAAGAAAAAAGAACGTCACTCACTAAGACATTGATACGACATTATTTGTGAGGAAAGAAGTGTGAGTATATAAAGCGGTCATAAAAGAAGAACCCTTTCTGAAAACGAGTTATTAAACCTTTGTGAAAATAACCATCAAAGTGAAATTGTGTAGCCGGCATCACCTCAGAATTATCTATACTTAACTATCCTACAAGCCATTGGCATTAACTCCGGGCATTCCGATACCAGCAAACATCAAGAAAGAGGCAAAAGTGCATTTCGATTACAAAGATTATTCTTAATCTTTGCAAATACTCTAGCACCCAAAAAAAAAATTTTATATTAAAAATATGAAAGGCTGTTCCGCTCGACTTAACTTCAATGTCTTTAATATCAAAAATGATTTAAGTTTAAAAATGTGGCAAGAAATTCGAAAAAGGAAAGAAAACGCGATTTACGAGGGCAGTCACAATACAAGCCTACCAAGCAATGAAGACAGGAAGAACTTGGGAAAAATGTTCTTCATTTTACAACCATCTCCATTTAGATTGATACGCCTTTTCGAGCAACATTTATTAGCTTCTATGCCCTGTTTACAGTAAGAACTGTAAAACTGCTTAAACTGCCACCGACCCATTTTTCAAGGTTGGAAATAGAAAATAGTCCAATTGAGCTAAATCTGACGAATAAGATGCGTGATGAAACAATTTGAAATTTAACTGGCCCCCACAACAGTGGATGAGTCAACTGAAACATTGTCTTATTAAACAACACTTTCTTTTTTTTTGCCAAATGCGGCCTTTTTCCCATAATTTTTGTCGCATAAACGCTGCAATAATAATAATATAATAACATAATAATATGGTAATATAATAATATAACAATATAATAATATTCGCCGTTGATGACTTTTCCCTTCTGAAGATAATTAATAAAAGTAACCGCATGCGCATCCAAAAAAAAAAAAAAAAGAAAACCGATGATCCGTTCGTATCGTCAAGGACCATTGCCTCACAATTATCGTTAAACGTTACTCCCAGAACTATCCAAAGACGCGCTGTAGGAAAGGGTCTAAAATCTTATAAAAGTGCAAAAAAGTCCTTTATTTCACGGAAAAATAGACTGGCCAGGATTGAGTTTACGAAGAAACATATTAATTGGACCACTACACAATGGACAACCGTACTATTCACCGACGAATCCGAATTTAATATGAACGGTTCCGATGGATTTAGGCTAGTTCGGCGACCCAGAGTACAGTGTCTTAAGCCACAATATACAAAAGACACAGTGAAACACGGAGGGGCAGCGTTTTGGTCTGGGGCTGTTTCTCAGGCCATGGCATTGATCCTATTTATAGAATAAGTGGAATAATGGATCAATTCGTTTACCTATATAGAGTCATTTTCTGAAATGTAATGCTTCCACATGCAGATGAGGAGATGCAAATTAAGTGGAGGTGCCAACATGACAACGGCCCCAAACACACATCTAGGTGTGCGAAAGAGTGGTTCGTACAAAATAAAATTGAAGTTTCACAATGACCGGCGCAATCGCCTGATCTCAACCCCATATAAAATCTATGCAAAATTGTAGATCGAAATATAGACCGCGATAGCGGCAAAAATTTGGATGAGGTCTATAAAAATGTGGAAAATGTCTAAAATAAAATTTCTCCAGACGTATTAATTAATTTAATTGACTCCATGCATCGAAAATGTGCCAAAGTTTTACAAGATTTCCCTAGTCCCCAGTTATATAGTATTGGCTACATGCTTAAGTTTTGTCGCCTAAAAACATTGATTTTTACCTTTTTTCTCAAATTTTGATCGTTTTTAATGAAAAATTCATATTGGTTTTGATTTATTTTAAAATATAATTTAATAATCCACACATAGAATGTTGAATAAAAAAATCAATTATCTAAACGAAATTTGAAAGGCTGTTTAACGACATTCGTAAAAAGCATTCCGTGCTTTTGTTTTGTCCGATACTGTATATATGTATATACATATATATTTATTTAATGTTTTTTTTTTTTTCAAACCACAGGCACCATCCAAACGTCAGGTTGCCTAGTTTAGGGGTTGTCCTCGTATTGGAAAAATTTGCAGCAACAAATTTGCCATAATAACAAATTAATGATACTCATATGCAGAATGTGTTATTAACTCGAGTGCGTATGAGTGATATGGAGTTTTAATATTAACAATACTCATACGCGTCGAGTTAACATTTGATGTAGATGACATACAAGACATAGTAAGATATTTTGTTTTTACATGATATTGAATTGGGATTTACTTAGCATAGTTAGAACAACCCGATTTATATAAAATATGTTTGATAACTTGTTGCCTATTTGAACACAAGGCCACTATGCCTATCGCATAGAAACCCTCGTCCTCAAATGGAAAGAAAAGCAGAACGGTCGATTTTCACAAGTTTCTCCAGAGCTGAATTATTCGCAGCAGGTAGTCATCATTTGATGCCAGTTCCAAACTACAGCATGGCGCATCAATTGCAATACAATAAGGATTTCAAATAATGTTTATTTTTAGCCAATACATTTCATTTGAAGATGATTGACAGTGAATGACCTTCATGTTCATTCATTCAAAGAAGTATGACTCCACCATGTACTTTGATGAAACTGCGCATCACACAGTGACTTGTTCTGGGTGCAGTTTCGTCTCAAAGAGTATTTATGGATTAGATTCACTCCATATATATGGCAATTTTTACATTTTCGTTCAGATCAAAATGGGCCTCATCAGACATAAACAAGCAATTTATCAAATTTTTATCTTCTTCTATAATTTCAATAATTTTTTGTTAAAATTCCAGACGAATAGGCAAATCCAAATGTTTTAACTTTCTTGTAATTTGGACTTTGAACGGAAACAAATTTAAGTCATCATAAATTGTCTATTGTAATAAACGTCTGCTAACTTTAATTTTGCGCCTATAAGTTTAAGCTCTGAATTGACGATGCTACAGCCGCGATAGTGTCTTAAACTCAAACATAGGGATCTCAGTGATGTGGTCTTCATGCGAAGCTTCCAGTATTGAAGAACATGTCTACCCACTTCATAATGGTCCATCTACTTGAGGGAGTGCCGCCACAATCCTGCCTAAATTCGCTTTATAGGGAAATGAAGGACTGCACAGCATGGTATCGGGTTACTATCCAAATCCTCTTATCGGTGTCCCAAGTATTCATTTTAATAAACCTAAATAGTAACCTGCCAAATTAAAAAAAAGTAATAATAATAATAAGTTGATTACTCACACAAAAAAAAGTTATTTCATTTTGTGTTTGTAGCACGTTTTGTGTCCCGCCCTTTATTTAACCAATAAGTGAAATTTTCTTTCGCTCAGTTAAAACAATTCAAACTGATTTGATTCGGATGTTTGTTTGAAAGAGTGTTTGTGGTTCTAGTTACTCTTGATATAACCAAAATAAAATAGGTATTCAAAAATCTTTTTCTACTGAAAAAAAATCGGTCGCTATTCAGTTTTGATGGTGTATATGCTAGTCGTCGAACAATAAGCATTAATGGGGAAACATTAAGATTATTCGGAATTGTAATGTTTATTATTAACAGGACAAAATTTAGATCATTCAAATCTACAACGTTTAATCGGTGCACCAAAATGTTCACGTTTTTTTTTATTATTATTTAGTCTTTGCGGTACCAAATAATAACAGTGACCACCAACTGTAGAAAACTTAGTAGTTGCTCCCAACAACAATTTTCGTATTTGCAAATTTTTCTATTGGCTGTCGGTATTTCCAACTATATGCATTTGGCCGTATTCGTACTATTCTTTATAATTATTGTCTTAGAACCAATAAATTTCAAGCATTGTATGAAAAATTGCTGACTGCTGTAGAGCTTTGCAATCGTCCAGTTAATACATTATGCGCAGTTGATACTATTTATGGTTTGACCTATCTTATTATATGAAATTCAAGTGGGCGAATCCATTAACGGAATGTTAACTGCGTTAATATCCTTTTATACTAACAAAATAATAAACAAGAATGTTAATGCTGTAAAAACGTTTATTAATTTCATGGAACGACCCAAGTATTGTGTCGTTAAATTATGCGTCGTCTGCAGTTGTCCTCAGTCGTACATGGCAAGAAGCTACTAATAGGATTACTAGCAAACCAAGAAAATGTTTAAGTGGGTTTTACTCAAATGTGGGTTTATATTTACGTCATATAAAATGTGAAATAATACACTGCTGCTATCCGATACGCCTTAGATTTATGTTTTGTAATGACCGTCATTATACCCATTCAAACTACCTTTATTTCCGGCTGTGTTCAGGATTTGGGGGGCATTCTTGCCGTAAGAGTACATAAAGTATAAAGTTTTTAGGTAATTTTAGTATACATATAAACGAATAATCATAAAAGAAAAACATTATTAAATTCATTTCGAAATACATTATTTTTAATCTAAAGAAAGTCTAAAGAAGCGGATAGCAGTTAAGACGGTTTGTAACTTCTCATTGAAGTCATGATCGCCCACCCTACCTTTCCGACTCGATGTAATGTTGTCAGCCCACGTTTAGAATGACAAATTAGGCCTTCATTTTCGTGTACAGGTACTTAACTTATTATTGAATTGAAACTCCATTTTGGTATGAAAATAATAGCAAAGTTAGAAAACCGAGGTAAGAATAAGAAACTTAAGAATCGGTTATCAAATATTGGCAAAAGTATGAATTGAAATGTATAAATAAAACAAAATCATTATAGGCAACACGTAGAGGAACAAAATATGATGAAAGATATATGTTCCGATAATTAAGATAACTATAATTATGTAAGTAAATTTATTTAAGTTGATACATATATTCACAATCATCTACTTACGTTTGTTCCAGACATCAATTGCTTGAATTACCGTGGAATGCATCATTAAATTAAAATTTATATCTACATATATGTATAACGATGTCCTAAAAATAATGATGTGTTGAAATAATTATTCGTTCGTGGATAAAGTTGTTCTTTTAGAGTATTAATCTCTGTGAATGCTTGCGTTCATTCATAATTTTGATTCCAACATTTTTTTTTTTAGATAACAAAATTTTACTCGTCTCCAGACGAGATTCCTGGTTTGCACAAAAACGTGTTTGCAGACTGGTCTTACATCATCTTTAATTTGTTTTGAATAATGCAATCAATATATTTTTGGGCCTCCACGATTCCGTGTGAAATACCCACCAAAAATTTTAATACATTTATATCCTGCGACCATCTTGTACGCTAGTTTTGTTCTGCTAACTGTTAAACAAAAACAAATTTTTTATTTAACCCGCCTACACATTCAAATTATCCTCACCAACAATGTCAAGTTCTTTAATAAAAAAAAAAACGTCCAAAACTGTATTTTACCAGCAATTTGATACCAAGAGTTATACAACGAACACCAGCTAAAATTTCCAATTCGTTTGAAATAATTTTCATGAATTTTCCGAACGTTGCTGAACAAAAAAAAAAAAAACACACATTTTCGAATAATGAATAATTTTGAAAACTTCTTGACATATACAAGACAAATGTTACTATATGTATATGTACATTTCCAATTCAATTTATTGTACAGTAATAACCTCTGAGACACCAGTAACCTCTGCGGCAACTTGCCTATCATTGGCTATATGGTATCATACCTTGAAGTTTTTGGGCTTGTATAGATAGATATACATGAACTAGTTTAAATCTAATTGTTGGCAATGCGGACTCCTTGAAACAAACACCGATAGCTTTTACTTTTTAATATATATGCAATCAATGAGTTTTCATATAATCACTACATGGCCTATCTTAAATTTTTTTTTTTTTTTTTTTTTTTTTTTTTTGATGATGACAGAAATGTTCATCAATGATTAAAATTTAACTAGTACACATTATTATTTTATAGAAAAAAATTTGTTTGTTTGTTTTCGTGTTTGGTATTGTGCGCTTAATGGCGGGCGTCCAGGCAACTGAAAGAGATTTTAATCGAATTTATACATTAAATTAAATTAAATTAAATTAAAAATAAAAATAAAAACAAAAATTAAATAAAAATAAAAAAAGCAATATAAAAATAAAACGGAAAAAAATAAAATTAGAAACAAAAATAAAAATTAAAATAAATCCAAAAATAAAAATAAAAAATAAAAGTAAATATAAAAATTAAAAATTAAAAAAAAATATAATGAAAATGAAAATAAAAATAAATAAAAATAAAAATAAGAATAAAAACAAAAGTAAAAATAAAAACCAAAAATAAAATAAAAATAAAAATGAAGAAAAGAATTAAAAATAAAAATAAAAACAAAAACTAAATAAAAATAAAAAAAATCAAAATGAAAACAAAAAACAAAATTTAAATAAAAATGGAAATAAAAAAACAAAACAAAAATAAAAATAAACATAAAAATGAAAATGAAAATAAAAGACAATAATTAAATAAAAAAAAAACATAAACTATATAAAAATAAAAATAAAAAAATCAAAATGAAAACAGAATTTAAATAAAAATAGAAATAAAAAGAAAAACAAAATAAAAATAACAATAAAAATAAAAATAAAAATAAAAATATAAATAAAAATAAAAATAAACATAAAAATGGAAATGAAAATAAAAACAAAAATAAAAATAAAAACAAAAATAAAAATGACCAAAAAATTAAAAATAAAAGTAATTAATTAAAACATTAAATAAATTTACAAAGAAAAATAAACATAAAAATGAAAATAAAAAAATAAAAATAAAAATTAAAAGTAAAAATTAGGAATAAATAAAAAATTTTAAATTTAAAAAAGTATAATGAAAACTGAAATAAAAATAATAAATAAATAAAAATAAAAATAAAAATAAAAGTAAAAATAAGAATAAAAATAAAAATAAATGTAAAAGTAAGAATAAGAATAAAACAAAAATAAAATAAAGACCAAAAATAAAATGAAAATAAAAAAAAAACTAAAAATGAGAACGAAAATAAAAATAAAATAAAACATAAAACATAAAAATAAAAAAAATAAAAATTAAAAGTAAAAACCAGGAATAAATATTAAAATTAAAAATTTAAAAAAAGTATAATGAAAATTAAAATAAAAAATAAATAGGAATAAAAATTAAAATAAAAATAAAATGAAAAATGAAATGAAAATAAAAAAATCAAAACTAAAAACAAAACTGAAAATGAAAATAAAAGCAAAAAATTAAAAATAAAAATAAAAAAAACAAACTAAAAATAAAAACGAAAATGAAAATAAAATCAAAAATAAAAATAAAAATAAAAATAAAAATAAATGCAAATAGTAATAACAGAAAATCATACTCTAGGTTATGTTAATATTAACATGAAAACCGTTATTTGGAAAAATGGCTTTAAAGTAAATATTAAACCAAATTTTGCAAAGCAAATAAATAAAAAAAATATGCGCCTAAATGAGAACATTAATAATAATGAATAAATCAAACTTAAATCGTTTTTCTTTATGACCATAGATATAAACCTGGCCTAACAGTTTGAATGAAAACTAGAATTAAATGTGTTCGTCTATATAAATGTGCTAAATTTGCTTCTCGAAATTTCTGCTTGTCTATATAAAAGTTAGTGTAACCACTCGCTTCATCCCATTCTCATTGAATTCGCTATCTTAAGTTATCATGATACGTCGAAAAGCTATTGCTGTTTTTATTTTTCGGCTAAGTTGATAGCCGTGTTTATTGTTACCGTAAACTTTGTTGTTTATAGCTGTTGTGATTGTCACCATAAACTTTTGATATTTATTACACCAACCAAAGTATCTGACTGCAAAAAATTATGCCCGAATTAGGAAATCAAAGTCGATAACTTGGGTGTTGTAAAGTTCTTGCAGTGATTCAAATAAATTTCTCACAAATTCGTATGAAAACCAGTGACAGGTAAGAGTCGGCATAAGAAACGTCTATACGTAAGCCACACACATCTTAGCTGCATTACTCATGCAGGACATTATGATGGATTTATTTTTTTTAATTGATTTCTGCTGTAGAATCAGCTATTACGGAGGATTCAACAGCAAAACAACATCCGGTTGACTGATGGACAAGGATATACTCATTGTCTCAAGATTAAATCCTGTAAGCGAGCGAATATCAGCATTCCGCTTCAAGACAAACTATTACTTAATATGCTAACACAGTGGACGAGGTCGACGAAATTAGCGACAAGCTTTTCGAGTGCCCGCAAAGAAAAAATTACACATGGAAGAACACATACGAACGTTCCCCAGCTACATAATTAAACTTCCATACAAATTTTAGTATGAAACAGAGTTTTTCATGGATCAACATTTGGAAATTTTAGCCTACATAATAACAACTCAAGTAATGGCTGTAGACTAGATTGTTTGGCCCAGAGTTGACACTTGCACAAGGCAACTGGTCCAACTGTAACTACATTAGTCATATAGTAGTAGACTTTACCTGCCTGTGAATAATAGGTATCGTGAGAAATACCACATTGTATCTGAAGAAAAGGAACAATAAATACAGCTTATGTCGCAGCCAATTTTATCTTAATTTATAAGGAAGGGTATACATCAAATTGAAAAGAGGAAAAGTATCCTTTGAAGCAAACATCCAGCAATAGTCAACAATCGTATTATGTACTTGTGGGCAATGGGGATCGTTAAAATTATTATAAAGATTGGTTAAAGATCTATTTTGTTTTGTTTGCGATGTCGAACACTCCAGTATTACAAGACAAAGAAAGTGGTAGGACTAAAATAATTTATCTTTTAAATTTCCTCACGTTATACTTTTTAAACGATTTATTTGATTTAGATTGGAACATGACTCGGTCTTATTTATTATCGTGATAAATGGAACACTTCTTTCTATATATGTTCCAAAATATTTTGAAATCAATATTCAGATTCTACACCATGAAGGATATAGTAGAAATGTATCCATTATTTTTGTAATAGATGGCTGCAGTAATCGTTTCTCGAATCGTATAAACTCGATTTTCTTACGTTAGATGGCGTTAGTCAGATAAGATTTCGTGTGTGAAGCTTGTTGTTATTGTCCGGATCTGGCACATAGTGATCACCACTTGTTCCTCTCTATGACGAATGATTTTGCTGCTGAAAACATCACCTCAAGGGCAACTTTCGAAAATCGGCTGCCACAGGTTTTTGCCAAAGAGAACGAGTGTTTCTATAAAATAGGAATAGTGGTATTATTTTAAAAATGGCAAAGAGTTGCCGAATTAAATAGTGAATATTTGATCTAAGTCGGATGATTCTAAACATATTGAAACGATAAGCCGGAAGTTGTTTAGAAGTGTAACAAAACTAATAAAGTTTGCTGGTAATCTTCCTGTTGGAAGCAGCCATTATCCAATGAGTCTTTCTAGGCTTTTTAACTGAAAACATGTTTTTTACGCAATTTGATTTTTAAACGAGGAGAAATAAAGAAGACAACACGAAACAAATCGTAATGTATGAAAGCATAAAAATAATTACCCTGTTCTTTTGATTCATAAATGTTAGCTCATATTTAAATTCTTTGGAAGTTATTTAAAAGTATGTATTTTGGGGATTTAAAATGTGCTTATACTGTACCATTAAAAGTCGTTAAAATGTTACTTTGAAGTAACTTCTAGACTGCATTCCATGTTTTGTCAACCCATGAAAAACATTTTAATACCGTGTGGTGACGAAATCCCCATGGGACATTATAAAGTGCTTATCAAAATTATTTTATTTTGTTAAATGTTTTCTTAGACATCCCATGTAGTGAAATAAAAATTACACTATTAAATTTAAAAAAAATTGCCAAAAGTTTTAAATCATTTTATAGTAAAATTTTTAATATTTTTAAATTTTTTTTAACAAATTATCAAAAAATTGAATTTGCAGCCGTAACAAAATGATAAGACATCTTTTTCCTAAAGCTTAGAATTAAACAATACATTTTGATATCATTAAAAAATTTTAAATTAATAATTAATTCAATTTCCCTGAGCTCTTCCAGTATAAAAAATGCATTTTTTTTTTTATCGAATTTGAGAGGTTTTCTAATAAATCAGGCTCTAGGAGATTTCATTCTCTGCAAATTGCTCCTTTCAATTCAGCAATGTTTCCATATACTGTATTATTTTTACACATACGAGTACGCCTTACCAATATCCTCCAAACATTTTCAATTGGATTTGGAGTCGGGGAGCATGCTGGCCAGTTCACTAAATCGACGGAACAGTTCTGTAAAAATTCCTTTGACTGACGACTCGTGTGGATTCTTGCGTTATTCTGAATGAAAGTGTATGGGTTTTTCCCATTTTCGCGGTGGAATGGTAGCAAACCACCCTCTAGAACTTGGATGTGGCAGAAGCTATTCATCCTGGAGCTTGTAAACTGCGAATTTTGCTTTCCAATCTTGTTAAAAGCTCCCCATACCGTGACCGATCCTCCGCCTAAGTTCCTCTTTGGAAAAAATAGTGGTTCATTTCTCAGATCACGCCAGTAATGGCGTTATCTAATCGGTCCATCCAAATCAAATTTTTTCTCATCAGAAAAAAGTACTTTAATTAAAAAAAAAAAAAACGATATTACACATGCAAGTTAACGATATAACATTTTTCGTACTGAGTTCCAGTTTGTTTGTCTTTCTTAGCATGAATTGAATCCTGGCAGCTTTATGACGAGAAGTTAAAGGAGGTTTTTTTAATCACACCTCGGACAATATGCTTAGATTGATTTAAAGTTTTCCAAACAGTCATGGCTAACACTTTCTTGACGGAAATCGAAGTAAGTTGGGTACAGGATGTAGTTGAGATGCTTGCTTTCCTTACAATGCGCCGTTTTTCTTGACCATTGAAGATTGGATTTCGACCAGAACTTCGTTTTGTACCGTAACTTTCCGGGTTTTTCAAAATATTGGCAATAACCGTGCGGCTGCTACCAATTTCATGGGAAATTTGACTAACAGTCCAGCCGAACTTTAAAAAGACCAGGAAGGATCCCTTTTCTTCCTTCCTAAGCAAACTAGACCGTCCCATGTTATTTAATTTAGTCAATATTAAAGTTGAAATCAATAAAAACCACCAAATAACGCAACTCTACCTCATTAACTTCAATACTGTATTAATTCCTGTACTGTATTAACTCAAATACTGCATCTTATAATTATGATACGCTTGAAAACTCGCAAAATCCTTTCACTTCAACAAAAACTTAACGTAGCATTTCCAGGAAACACTAAAAACAATAAGTAATAAGTATTTCACAGTCTATGCTTTGCTCTTTCGTTCCTTATTTTTGTTTTCGCTAAATTTCTAATAAAAAATAATTTGCTAAGGAATGAACAAAAAATTTTCATGCGTCTTATCATTTTGTGAGTCACTGTATATTGTAGTATGAACTCTCCAGTCTAATTATCTACAAAAGCACTCAGTGATTCTATATCTCAATTTGGGCATAATTAGCAAATATGACAAGTAATAATAAGATAACACCTGCTCAAAAACTGGCATTGACATAATATAAGAGCATCTCCGATATAATAGAATTCAGCTTAAAATATGCCTTTCATAAACACGGCCAGTATCAACTTTCAAAAATATCATCAAACTTCATATCCTGCCCACATTCTCCATTACAATTCCCTAGACTTCTACAGCCATGTTCTTATTGAATTGTTTCCGCAACAAATTTCCTGTTATCAGCTACATTAAATTGTTATTTCTGCCCACAATAGAACGTCATATGCAGTCAGTTTTAGTTGACAGGAACAGGAAATTACTCGAAGAGCCTTTCACTGTTTAGGGCGAAATGTGTACCTCAATAAGTATATGGTAGATGGTAGATGGATATCAACAGAACTTATTTCCATGATTTATATTTATTTTCAGTTGAAATTTTCTGAATGTGATTTGAAAGAGAAGCATGACGACCACGATAAGTCTCTTAGTAAATAAGTGAGTAGTTATTTTAAAAAAATCGATTCATTTATTTTTAATGAAAAATTATTATTTTCGTTCCATAAATAGGTGCATGTTAGTAGAATGGCAAATGGTTCTGGAAGTAACATTTACTTTGTATGTAATGGATTATTGCCAAAGGTAATGAATCCCATTAACTGTGTAAACATAAAATATCGATGCTTTTTAGGATGTTTAGACAGCAAATGTTTGGGCGTAGCTTTAGCAGTCTAGATCGCCATACAATCAAAATTTCATCAATCAAAAATTCGACTGGAAGGAGATTAATGAAATAATTTTATTATTTATTTTTGGAATTATATGGAAAAACAAAGATTTTGTTTTATTTAAGATGACATTTTGTATTATAAATGACAAGTTTCTCTAATGGCAACTTCACCCACAACTGAAGAACTAACAAATGAAAAAGAAAGATTCAACAATATCTACTAGATGGCAATTTTGGTAATATATGTATATCAGAGTGAGTAACGAGCAATGTTCCTTGGATCAGGTTTTCACTATTGATTACGGTGGCTGAACAGTTGAACGTTACCAAAAATGGTCTGCCACAGAAATTTCCAAGCATCCTATTTAAAATGATAACTAAGGCAGAATTTATGATGACCATGATTTAAAAATAAGCTCATTCAGTTTACATGGAAGGCACCTTTGCAGAATCGCCAATGACCTCGTTAAATACAGAGTGGCACACGAATTGAGCTACTGTCAACTATTAATTGTCAATAGGGAAGACGTTGAAGAACTGCGTCGAAGATGTATCCGTTTTAACAGCATTTTGGTTCCAGTAAAATGGGGCAATTGCACACATAGCCAGGCTGGTTATGGCGGAACTCCATCTAAAGACTTCCGCTTCCGCTTCCGCTGACCCCCAAGCTCAACTCTTAACTGCCAATAGGGACAATTATTTAAATATGTTGAAGGAGTTGTTTTTACCCAAAACTGCGCAGAAGACATATCCGTTTCAACAGTATTAGGCTCCACCAAAATGCAGCAATTGCACACATAGTCAGATCCGTTATGGCGGAACTCTAACGAAAATTCCCAAACAAATTAATTTCCAAAAGCTTTACTTCCACAGGCGTCCAAGGTCGGAAATTATGTTAAGCCAAAGGTGTACAAACCGAAACTAAAAAAATTTGACTGAATTGCACCAGTCAATTAAAATAATATTTGAGGCGATCCCCACTTCAAATTTACAGGCCGCAATGAATAATATTGTGATCAGGTTTCGCATATGAAAGAGAGTGTAAATCATTTACGGTCTATCATTTTCAAAAACAATTAGTTATATAGAATAAAATTTAATTTTCTACAAAAAAAGATAAATAAATAAATAATTCAAATGCATTGATTAAAATAAGTTATTTTAATTTTATTGTATTGCAATTGGTGCGTCACCCTTTATAAGCAGATATCAAGAATATGATGAAAGTGACAAAAGTGGACACAAAGCAAACAAATTTGACTTCTACTACCGAGGATGCTCGTATATAATAGAAGAACATGAACTTCTTTTTGTTGCTTTGCTTATTAGGATATTCTGTTATCTTTTCTGTCGGTCTAGTCTTGCAAACGAATGAATAATCGCAATCCGCAGCAAGACATTTTACTTTTTATAACCCTTTTTCTTTTGCACCCGCCTCAATGGAAGACAAATATAATACAACAAAAGATGTGTTTTAGATGTGTCCAGAAAAAAACACAGGATCCTTGTTCAGACCATAACATTAAAGTTGTTAGAGAGTTTAACGCCAAAACATGAATGGAAGATGTTCTTAGTGGAAATTCAGACTGCATGACAATAAAGTTGTTAAAGAGTTCAACGCCAAACCAAGCAGGGAAGGTGTTCTTAGTGGAAATTAAGTCTGCATAGCAAGAAGTCTTCAATGCAGACAGGCCAATGTCTTACTAAGAAATTTTAAAATAAATAAGGTTTGAGATAATACCCAAAATATGTTTATAAGATGTTTGATCTTCCCAAACATTTGTGGAAACGGAAACTGCAAAATGTTACTGCACCCTTCTCAGGCATTGAGGAGCAAAGACAACCATATGTTCTTCTCTTCAATTTACAAAATTATCACATAATAATAAGGCAAAATCACAATTTATTTCAAACATGTGTTTAGGAATTGTGGAAAAAGCGTAATTTTTGTTAACGCGGTCAATTTAGAGGCAACGCAGCAGAATTAGAGTGTCAAGCAATAGAAGGAAATATAGAGGCTTCAGCGCAGGCAGGCCAATATCTTATTGAGATATTTTAAAACAAAGAAGGCCTGAGGCAATTCAAAAAATGTTTCTGGAGACGAAATCTATAAGCTGTTTGATCTTCCCAAACATTTGAGAAGACAAAAACTATAAGATGTTACTGCATCCTTTATAAGCATTGAGAAGCGAAGGCAATCATTTCTTCCACTCTTTAACTCACAAAGTTATCACACAAAAATGAAGCAAAATCACAATTTATTTGAAACGTGTGATTAGGAATTATGAAAGAAGCTTGATTTTGTTAACGCGGTCAATGCAGAGCCAATGTAGCAGAATTAGAGTGTCAAGCAATAGAAGGCAATATAGCGTCTTCAGTGCAGGCATGCGAGATATTTTAAAAGAGAGAAACCCTGAAACAATACCTAAAATATTTCTGGCGACGAAATCTATAAGATGTTTGATTTTCCCAAACATTTGTGGAAACAAAAACTGTAAGAAGTTGCTGCATCTTTCATAAGCATTGAGAAGCAAAGACAACCATCTTTTCTGCTCTTTAACTCATAAAGTATCACACAATAATGGAGAAAAATCAGAATTTATTTGAAACATGTGCTTTAAAATTATGGAAGAAGATGGATTTTTGTTAAAGTGGTCAATTTAAAGAGAATGTAAATACTACAATTAGACTGTCAAGTAATAGCAAGCAATGTAATGTACAAAATTTAGTCAGAAATCTTAGTAGAAAATTTGAATTTCGATAAATAACTTAATTCATATGAGAAGGAATGCAGCGGCGGAGTTTTTATTTATTCTCAGATCTAACTTTATCCATTGCTTAATGTTTGTGAATTGTTTGTGAATTTTGTGGAATTGAAAGGATGTGAATTGTAGAATATATAGGAAAAGCATGCCCTTTATATGGCAAGTACTAGATTGGGTCCAGTTAAGTGGTTGCATTTTTCAAACTTGAACACGATATATGAGGTGCGTTCAAAACATAAGGTGAATATTCAAATTTCGCGGGCTACGTACATTTCGAATATTATTATTTTTTATGTTGGAACACCCGTCTCAAAGATATGTTGACGGTTTTATCCATATAGCATATTTAGTTTGCTCATGAGAGGCACAAATAAGACAATTGTTTTGTGTGTTCGTTGATTTACTGCTATCGAAAAAAATGGATCAAAGAAGTTGCACCAAATTTTGTGTAAAAAAATGGAATTAAGTGCTCAAAAACACTTGAAATGTTGACAAAGGCATACGGTGAGATTACTTTGAGCCAAAAAAAAAATGTTTGCAAGAGGTATAAACTTTTCACAGAAGGTCGAGTAGATGTGAATGACGACCCTCGTTTTGGACAACGCAGTACATCAACAACCAATGAAAATGTGCAGAAAGTGAAGAAAATTGTTATGGAGAATCGTCGAATCACAATTAGAGAAGTTACTCAGGATGTCGGCATATCGCTTGGCTCATGCCATGCAATGTTTTTGGCAATTTTGGGCATGAAGCGTGTGGCAGCGAAGTTCGTTCCTAAACTGCTGAATTTTGATCAAAAACAACGTCGCATGAGCATGGCTTATGAATTGTTGAATTACGTCAACGATGATCCAGATTTGCTTAATCATAACTGGTCGTAATTGGTGATGAATCATGAGCAGATGATTATGAGATCGAATCCAAAGCACAATCGTCCAGTAGAACTAAGACAAAAAAGCACGTCAAGTTTCGTCAAATGTCAAGGTTTTGCTCACTGTTTTCTTCGATTACCATGGCGTAGTGCATCAGAAGTTCTTACCACAAGGTCGTATAATAAAATAGGAGTATTACCTGGAGGTTATGCGCCGTTTGCGTAAAGCAATACGAAAAACGCCCGGAATTGTGGAAAAAATTCATGGCTTTTGCGACATGATAATGCACCTGGTCACTCGTCATTGCTTGTAAGAGATTATTTGGCCAAAAACAGCACCGTTATCATGCCTTGGTCACCGTATTTACCAGATTTGGCCCCCTGCGACATTTTCCTGTTCCAAGATGGAAGAGACCCATGAAATGACGACGCTTTGCGACGATTGAGGAGATAAAACCCGAATCGCTGAGAGAGCTCATGAACATACCAAAAAGTGTATATCAGAACTGTTTCGAGGATTGGAAAAAACGCTTGCGAATTTATATTATATCTGATAGGGACTACTTTGAAGGAGATAAAATAGAAATTGTTGAATAAATAAACATTTTTTTTTGAGAAAAATGAAAATTCACTTTTTTTTAACACACTTCATATAAAGCAATACAACGGTGTTTTATGAATAAAAATAGATCCTACATACACTCTATGATTTTATTGCTATGACTCGTTTTTTCTGCCTATATATCGTCCAAGTGCAATTTGAAAAAGTCACATTTATATGTTTGAAAAAATTTAAAACTTGATTTATGTCAACCACAAATCCCTGATGGCCAATAAAGCGACATGTGATCCGCAATCGAATATCCATATTGATGACATCTTAACGTAGTCTGAAAAATCCTTGGCTTTTAGTTTACACGTTTGTGGATTATTGCTTAGCAAGGTTTGCAATTTTGAAAATATCGAACTAAACATATTTTGCACCATAAAGTATATATTCCGATATGAAGTTTTTCCTTTCATTTAAAATATATTGTTTATGCCAGAATTAAATCTAATCGAGTGTGTTATTTTATTTTAATTATTATCACAGGTAGTCATGAATTTAATGACTCTACTGTGTGGTAAAGCTTTATGTGACAGTCGTTTTATATTTTAGCAGTTAAGTTCGAAATTGTTCATATTTCTATACAAATAACTCAACTTTTACTACTTGAATTAGTTCCTTTTTTAAATCCCAAGCGACACAAAATATATTTGTTAATTAAAGTAACTAAATAAGTGCTCAGTTTTGTTTTAACGCAAAACAAAATCTCCGTCTTTCATTTCTCTTAAATAAATAATTGCTTACCTCACCCTCCGCCTTAACACATATGTAGTTATCATACCATCCCTATTTAAATAGAATTTTGTCAAGCAAAGTTCTTTTATTTTTTTGATAAAATAATGCAACCAATTTATTTGTAATGTTTTCGTTTTCTTGTACCTGAGATTTTTGAAGTCCAGCAGTAGCTCAGCGATTGGCTAAACCCCACAATCCCTATATTATGTTGGTCCACGAAAGATAGGCACTGATTTTTGTGACATCTCCGTAATTACTTTTGGCCGTTAGGGAGAAAAATTTGACTTCTTCTTTTGTAATTTGTCAAAATTTAATAGAGTTTTAAATTCTATAAAGTTTCCCGTACAATTTACAAGGAAAAAATTGTTGGATAGGATTTTAACAAAAAATCGATAAAAATTCTCCCCTATTGAGAGAACAGAGAATATAGCGATTACTATTTATATCAAATGTTTTCAAAATAATCAAAATTAATTTTACATGTATGGGGTGATTTTTTAAGATTTAGGTTTTTTCAGGTTGGCAACACTGATTGGTAATGGCATCCAAACGTCATCTGTCAAAGTGAAAAGTGTACAGTATACTCTGCCATTTCATCGTGGAAAGACTAACAAACGAGCAACGATTGCAAATCGTTGAAATTTATTACCAAAATTCGTGGTCCGTGACAAATATGCATCGTTTGATACGACCATTTTATGGTCGTCATAATCGACCTGCTGAATCAACAATTCGTGCTGTTATCTTCAAATTTTGCACCAAATTTACTTTGTTGGACATAAAATCATCGACTTGCATGCGTAGAGTGTGCACCGAAGAAAGTATTGCAGCCGTAGCGACCAGTGCTAATGACGGCCGTGATATGTCAATTCGTCACCGCTCTCAGCGATTGGCATGTGTTATTCAACCACAAGGAAAATTTAACAGGTCGATTTCGGTTTGAAAGCCTATGAAATTCAACTCACGCAAGAATTGAAGCCGAATGACCTACCACGATGTCTAACTTTTGGTGAACGATGCAACATGCCGCACTGCTCGTGAAACAATGGATATGTTGAGGGATGAATTTGGTGCGCAGCTTATCTCTCGATTTGGCCCCCCTAGATCTTGGGATTTAACGCCTCTTGATAATTTTTTGTGGGTTTTGTCAAGTCGTTAGTCTATGTGGACAAGCCGAACACTATTGAAGCCTTACAGGATAACATAACACCCGTTAATCGTGGAATACAGGCCGAAATCCTTGAAAAAGTGATGAAAAATTCAACCTTCGGAATGGTCTTTTGAGACGGAGCCGCGGACAATATTTACATGAAATTATCTTTAAAAATTAAATGGCAAGGAGCGATTTATCGATTCCAATAAGAAACTTTAATATGTGATGCAAATTTGCGGTGTGTGATTTACTAAACCACCCACGTACAATTGCCTAAATGGCTTTTCTTTTGATTTTGCTACTATCATTTCCTTTTTTTCCCTTTCTCTTTTTGTTATCCCCGTACATGATGCCCCCGTTTGGGTCATATGAAAGTGTAGAGCATTATTAATTATTACTCTTGTACACCCCGTAAGGTGTGTAGCAATCCTCGCATTAGAATCCCGATTCCCTATATACTTTTTAAATGAATATACGTTTTATAACGTTTACATTAAAATCTAATAACCCCGTGTTGTTTCTTTATTCCCCCTAATTATTTTCGGAGAAACTACTTTGACCCCCAACACATACAATGCCTATAAATAATTCCCAATTTAAATGTAAATACATACATGTACATTTTTGAACCATCTGGCACTTTTTCTGCACTCTGGTCATCATTTGCGAAGTTTTTGTTATTAAACCCTGGATGGAGAATATGATTTCAAATTCTCGGGCATATAACTTGAGGGCAAAAGAGGTGAATTGTAAATAAGGCAACCTACTTAAATTTTATTTTATTCTTCTCTTCGCACTTGGGGAATTAAAGAATTTGTATGCTGAAATATAAAAATAAGGAAATTGGTTATATCCTTCCGCTATTAGTTATTCTCTTGCTGTTACTTTTCTGTTTGTTTATTCATATGGATATGTTTTTGTATGTACACATGTGTTAGTTGCTATTTTAGGGGGAAATTCTATTTCAAAATATTTTAAAAAGTTTGTGTTGGGAAATTCTTATTAATCTATTCGCTCTCAAACAGCATTTTGTATGTGTTAAATATGATTACTTACAAACAGACAGTATTATTTTTCAGTACAACTAAATAGAATATATATCTCTACCTTAACTTTCTAGACAGCTTTATGTTTGTTTCACTTTTCATCGGTATCTGTCAAAGCCCTCGATAAATTTATTTAAGTTCAAATAGACCTATGAAATGAGCATTTACTTGATGTGCTTGTAGAGCTCGGGATAAATATTTACGGGAGAAATTACTATGAAATGAAGTAAGTTACTTGGGGTGAAGAAGGAATTGGGCATTGTTTGTTTCAATTGTGACAAATTCGACCTTTTTTCCACAATTTCATTAACTAAACGCCACAATAAGTTAGCACTTATTCTGAAGATAATCAATAAAAATATTCACATGGGTATCCTAGAAAAACAAAAGCAATGACCTTGCTTGCACATGGAACCGCCGTCACCTTCTTTGGACACGATTCTGACACATCGGTCCACTAGTTTGACTTTTTCTTTATCTTAGGGATGAAGTGTCGTATCCATGGTTATAAATTGACGCAAAAATGCATCTTTATCGCCGTGAAACATCTCCAAGCACTCCACTGAAACATCTTCACGACGCTGTTTTTGCTCTATTGAAAGCAAGTGCGACATCCATCTTGCGTACAGCTTTCTCATCTTCAAATTTTCGGCCAATGTACGATTTATATCACTTTTTGAAATGGCTTTCATTTCAGCTAGCTTATGCACCTTCGATTATTTAACGATCATCTAAAATCATTCTTTAGTGTTGATTTCTTTTTTTGGTGTGAACACTTCAATTGGTTGACTACTATGTTGCTCGTCTTGGCGGCTCGTACGGCCTCGTTTAAAGTCTGCTACCAAATAGTATACAGTAGTAAACGAAGGAGCAGACTCTCTCGAAATAGAACCTAGCTCGGCTTTAATACTGGGTGGACTGAGACCATTTAAATGGAAATACTGAATTATATAACGTAACGATGACTACTAATTCACCGAGATCGTCAATTTTTATGGCTCAAATGAAAATATTAAACAACATAATGCCTTGAAACTTAAGACACATGTTTTATAAGTTTGCCGCTTTTGACCCAAATATATTTCTTCAAATTACTGGCAGCATTAATACATCACGTTGCCTAGTTTTGGGATCGCCCTCATTGCTTGATTGTAATTGCATTGTATTACATTACAATTGTAATTCTACAAAGCCATGTCTAATACACACGAAATAGTATTTAAAAATTGAATGACAAAGATAGATTTATCATCTCAAGCACAGATTTTTTTTATCAACTATCCTCCATTAAAATGGAACATGTTCGGGGACCAACTTAACGTCTCTAATTTCAATTCACTTTGATTTAATTGCTGCGAATTGTACAAAGAAATTTAAATCGCCCATTTTTTTTTGGCAGGTGGTGTTGGACTTTTTGTGGGAAGAAATTGAGGCTATGTATGGCTTCTGCCTTTCAGATTCATTAGAAAGTAGCAGCAGTCCGCACCACTATTGGTTCCCTTACCTATCTATCAGGTGTCTTATCGTTTTCATTTTCTGTGAAGCCGGGAAGAGTATTAGTTACGTTATTACTGAGCTTATCTGAAATTATTGATCCAGCTTCTAAAGAATATTATTAATCCCATGTAATGTCTAGACTAACTTAAAAAAACTATTCTAATATATGCAATATGTATGCCTTTACTGCCCTTGCTTAAGTCGCATTGTATTGGTAAAAGCAATGTATGATTGGGTTGCTGCTCATGCTGGTGTCGATTTCAAGCTAGCTTTACGCACACATAAGAAAATGAACTTCATCTAAATCAGCAACATTTTTAGCTTAATGAGATTTTAGTAACTTCAAATCTGATCTTCTCTTCTTGAACTTTGAGCAGTTAACAAAAAAACTTGCTAAGTATTTTTAATGATGATTTTCATATTGAAATAATAAAATTTTTGTTCTTATCAGTATTATATAAAGAAAAATTATGTTCTTTTCTTACTGGGAAAATTGTATCCTATTCATAAATAGTATGTGAATTTCTTGCAATCTCGGAAATTTTCGAATAAACGGAAATATACTCTCATATGTATTGAATTACATTTGAAATCGAAGTGCATATGATCAAATTTAATGACGCAAAATAGTGCAGAAAACTTGTTTAGTTGTTCATTTTGATTGTTAGTTTGCAATACGCCCTTCAGTAAAAAATGAATTTATAGATTTCGAGACAATTTATAAATTCAAAATTTATACCATTACCATAAATATGAAACTCAGAACGTTGCAAATGAACCAAAATTTAAGATCAATTATGTAAAGCATTCCATTTTCACTTCACATGCGATTTTAGCAGCAGATTTGCTGTCTCCGTTCATGACTACGTAGTAATGGAAACCGTATTTTTCCTTGAATTTGTTCCGCAATAGATTTTTATTACAAATTATTTACAATTAATTGCACTCTGCGGCGCAAAGTAAAAAATGTAATAATTAGCATCCAATTAAATTCATTCAACAAAATACGCGCCCAATTAAACAACATATATTTCCATCCTTTACGTGATTAATTTCACTTTTTGCAGGCTCCCTGCTACCATATGCAAAGCCAAATGCAATACCGAAATGTTATAGCAGCAGTGATGAATGGATTAATTTGTTACAGTTGAAATAAAATATGAAGCTTCCCAGCAAAAAAAAATAGAAATCATTCCAAAGAATAGCATTTTCGTAGCATCATCAAACGTTATATAAGCATATCTTCCGCATCTTGGGAAGCTCTTTTTAATTACACCAAAGGGACAGATGAAATAAAGGCTTTGCAGCCGTCAGTCGTTGTAAGAATATAGAAAATATTTAACATTGGTTATTTGATTTCCGATGCAAAAACTTAAAAATTCTTCACATGCCTTTAAAATTGTTGTTCATTAGTGAATTTAATTATTTCTTAGTTATGTAAATTCTAACTAAAAAAAGGAAATTTTCACAGAAATTATGCAAAGAATTTCCATTGTGATAGGGGATCTATTGAAAAGACAGCAATAATATATTAAAAACAATGGCAGCCCTTCTACGACAAGCTCATAATTATTTCATCGATGATTACCTATTTTTTCACCATCTTTAGACCACAATCAGCGGATTTTATTAAACTTACCAGGGTGCGCTTTTTTAATGGGTCATTGTTAGCATTAATTTTTGCATAACCATTTTACTGACAATATTCAATGATTGAGATGTCCATTTGTAATCGTAAATATCTTCTTTAGTGCATTTTCTACGTCAAAACTTATTACAAGTTTAGAAGTAAATTGCGTGCTCTAAATATCGAAAAACAAATTGCCTTACTTCCTCTCGACTGTAATAAAGCCTGAACTTCTCATATTTATCGAACTTTCACGCATTTTTATTCTTAGGCTGTTTACCAGTTTCAAGAAACTTGTATTGATTAGCCGATTATATGAGACTACTCTTAATATTCGTCTGCGAATTGAAGTGACTACCGCTTATATAAATACAACTGATGATGCCGGGGCTAGAACTCATGACCTTTTACACGATGATCAACTGTACTAACTACCATAACACAGACGGCACTGAACAGGGTGACTTGAATTATGAATTGTCATACTTAGGTTTATGACTACCGTTCATATCATGGTAATCTTCAACCCCGGAAAAATCATCAAATCTTTCTATGAACGACGGTCACCTCGAGGCATTCGAGTTGTCGAGTATACGATATGTGCTGATTGTTTTATTTTAACTTAATTTATTTATATTCAGAATTACAATTTCAAACCTTAAGACCGAATTGAATAAATTACAATATAATAACTAATCTTTTCCATAATTCATTAAAAAATACATTATAAAATACTACAATACTAATGTTGTAAAAAATGTTGTGTATCTTAATAGCAAAAAAGTATGATGGCAGTCCACTTCACTTATAAAAATTCATTTCATTTTGTATGTTTTTCGTCCTAATACACGGAATCAAAACTTTAATTGGGATTAACAGCTACTCCATAGTATAATAAAAAATTTAATAACATATGAAATAGAGAAAGTTAATAACTACCAGCTCTTTTTTTAAATTTAATTAGCTAACCAAATTTAATTAGCTAACAAGTAATGGCACTCTATAAAAAAAAAGAAGTTCATAAGTGAATAATCATTGATGAAGGAATATGATTGAAATACGCAAGACGTCCCTTTTTGTAAGTGTTTTGGGATGAAGAAACAATTTTTAATGCGTTTAGAAGTTTGTTAAACCGCCTCACTACTCTTACACTGAAAAGATTTGCTCACATAATTTGTTGCGTTATGAAAAACAATTTCATTATGGGTGAATTAAGCTCTCGATTTATCTCTCGGTTGATCTTTCGATTGCCATTTCAATAATTCTGCAATAAACAACTGACAAATTTTTTTATTTATTTATTTCTGGCTTGTAATTTAAAGCCTTCCGGCCAATTATAAGTAAATTACAATACGCAACAATTATTCTATTAGATTGAATCTTCTCAATATAATAAGTTAAAAAACACGTAATAAAAATTAAATATAAAATTTATAAAAAATATAATATGAAACTATGATCATTAAAGACAAAAAAGTATGAAGAAAAGACTAATTCAGAAGTTAATCGGTATATAATTTGGTAATATAAGATAATCGGTATGTAATAAAGGCTGTTCACAGTTTAATTGAAAACAAAATTTTACAGTAAAGTCTGAAAGTGTTAATGTATTTAAACAACAAAAACAAAAATAACGAACTTATAACCGCAAAATTAGTTATTTATTTAATTACTTTACTGTTTACATTTGTAGAGCACGGTCTTAAGATGGTCACTCTAAACTTTAAGGCTTAAAAAAAGGACATTACTTCCCATCAAAAAAAAAGTGAAAATTGTTCAAAAAGAATCACATTTTCACCACTTCTAAGGACTCGATCCGTATATATTTACGGCATCCAAAGAAACACTTTTAAACCGCTTCCAAAATAGCGGTAAAGGCAGTCTAAAAATATCGGTTCGATTTCCATTTATAATTCCTAACAGTTAAAGCAAAACATGTTAGTATGAAATATTCCAAAATCTTTTTCTTAGGGGACATAAAACGAATGCGGTCCCAAAACATGGCGAGAGAATACACATAAAGGTTAGGAAACATTTTCTTCATTTTACAAGATAATCTTCTTTTAGTTTGATACAACGGCGTTATTCAATATCTGCTATACCCTACTTATAGTAAGAACTGGCACCTCATACACTTCCAGCCGACTATCATCCAATACCATTTTGAGGATTTTCTTAAGCGTGTCTAGCGTCGATCACCACGGTGTTCGTCTTGGCAGCTCGTACGGCCCAGTTTAAACTCTGTTACCCAATATATTACAATCATAAACGAAGAAGCATACTCCCCTACAGTAAAGTCTAGCTCGGTATTAATTTTGGTTGGACTGGGACCTTTTAAATGGAAATATTGAATTTCATAACGTAACATAATGGACTAATTTTTCCATGTTCACAAGTTCACTCGGATCGTTTAGTTTTGTTGATTCAAATAAAACTACTAAACAATGTGGCGCCTTGAAGTTTAAAACATATGTTTTATAAAGTTGCAAGTTTTCACCAAAATAATTTTTTTTTTTTCAAACTACTAGCACCATATCTACGTCAGATCAGCTTGTTTTAAAGCCACCCTAGTATGCTCCAGAGACATAATTTTTGATAACCGATGTAAAGAAGCTGTATTTAAATTTTTAGGGACCAACATTTGTTTATTCTATTTTACACTCGTATGATGATGGGTGTACTAAGTTGGTCATTCTTTTTATAAAACCTACAAATACTCAATACTCGCCATAAGAATTTACGGCGCTAATGTCCGTCCCCAATATTGGGGGACTGCAATCAATGGTGCAAGGTGTGTAAACTTTGTTCCTACGGAACAGTAGGTGTCTTCCCAATGTGGTGTCTGTTTACCGATTTTTTATGGAAAGTATCAAATCCATAGGAATCTGCAAGCAGATTTTGTTATAAAAACAATACCAATTTTACTGGAATTATTTAAAATGGGGAAATACTTTTCAATGGAACTTTTTTTCTGGCTACATGTTCTGAAGAAACATTTTTTGGAGCAAAAAGTGATTTTTTTGAATAAGAAATAATTGAAATCAAGGATTTAAATTTTCTTCACGCCTACACCACTCGTGAATATATAGTGAAGTTCCATCATAAAATGGTGCTTCTCACCTATGTCAACTTTATGTTAATTTCGTTGATGATTTTTCAGTATTTTCACAAAATGTAATGAATGTTGGCCTCCTTGGATGCATTTTTGTGCTGTGTGTGTACTAAAGTTTGGGACACTCAAATGAAAAATTCAATATTTGCGCACATTAAATGATTCCGAAACCAAGAAGCTTTCATGTAAGAGGACGATCTCAAAACTAGCCGACCTGACGTATTGATGCTGCACATAGTTTGAAAAAAGTTGAAAAGTGAAAACCTTTTAAAACGCATGTTTCAGGTATCGAAACGCCACTTTGTTTACCATTTTCATTTGAGCCATCAAAACTAAACGATCTCAGTGAATTTGTAAAAAAAAGTGAATGCGGAAAAAATTGGTCACCGTTTGATATTTCCGTTTGATAAGTCTCAATCTAACCAATATTAAAGCCAAGCTACATTCTATTCTGGGGGAGTCTGCTCCTTCGTTTACGACTGTAAAATATTGGGTAGCAGAGTTTAAACGAGGCCGTACGAGCTACCAAGACGAACACCGTTGTGGTCGACCACTTGAGGTATCCAAGCCAGACACAGTTAAGAAATGCTACAAAATGGTATTAAATGATTGTCGATAGGCATTGTGATAGGCATTTGCAAAAGTGATATATATCGTATATTAACCGATGATTTGAAAATGAGAAAGTTATGCGCAAAATGGCTGCCGCGCTTGCTTTCAATACAGCAAATACAGCGACGTGAACACGTTTCAGCCGAGTATTGGGCGATGTTTTACCGCAATAAAGCGGAATTTTTGCGTCGATTTATAATCATGGATGAAGCATGTTTTCACCACTTTAGACCTGAGACAAAGGAACACTGAAATCAGTGGACTGAACGGGAGAATTATGACCAAAAGGAGGTGAAGGCGGTTCCATCTGCAGCAAGATCATGGCGCCTTTTTTTTTTTTTTTTGAATGCGCATGGGATTATTTTTATTGATTATCTTCAGAAAAGAATATTGTGGAATATAGGCGAAAATTATGCTAGTTTGTTGCAGCGTGTAAGTAATGAAGTTATGGGAAAAGGTCGTATTTGGCGAAAAAGGAAGTATTGTTTCATCAAGACAATGCCTCAGTTCACACATCCACCATTGCGATGACCATGGTTGATTGACTAAAGTCCGAATTGCTTCATCACGGACCTTATTCGCTAGATTAAGCTCGCTCGGACTATTTTCTATTTCCAACTTGAAAAAACGGCTCGGTGGTATACGATTTGCCAACAATGAAGAGGTGGAATCTGCAGTTGACGGCTATTTTAAGAAGTTTGACAGTTCTTACTATAAACAAGGTATACAAGCTATTGAATATTGCTGGAAAAGTGTATCGAGCTGAGAGGAGATTATGTTGAAAAATAAAGAACCTTTTCCTCGCTTTTTGTTTCTTCTTCTTCAAATGATAGCTGTGAATAACAATTTATTTTTAATATAATATCTTTTTATGAATTTCTTATTTGAGTTCATTTAAGTTGCTATTGCACGTTTGTGACAATAAATTAAATGTCATACGCCAGTCTCGTAGGGGCAACCATGAACATAGCTTTGGTTCTCAAAACACAGCTGAATACTACGAACTTTTAAAACCATCCTCAACTAAACCATTGCTAACGACTTCTTAATTGGCATTTATTGTAATTACATTATTTCTGGAAAACAAAATTTACAATTGTCTCCTTTCAAAAATGATTTTTCCGAAAATCCAACAAATTTAGGTCATCTTCAATTTAGTCAATTAATCATTGCAGCAAAAAAAAAGCTCTATTTCTCCAAATTGAAATTGAAAAATTAGCGGTGTTGTGTTTAATCTCACAAATAATTGCGTGGTTACTACCAAAAAATAAATGATGCTCGTTGAATTATGAAGCAAATGGGCGTAACTGTGGAAATGAGGGCAAGATTAACTTTTCCGTGAAATTAACTAATTATTTTCGATAAATTTAACTGCTGGGATGTACAAGGTTCGTTGATTGGACTTGAGTATTTATGCGGGTTAATAATGCCAAAGAGTGGGTTGTTCAATTTGAACTTTAGATAACCTAATTTGGTGGTACAGCAGTCGGAGAATATAAGTAGTTATATGAGTAAATTTTGGCGATAGACATCAGGATATTGGTTGGTAAAAGTAAAAAGTTAATTGAGCCACGACGCTGCCACATATCTATTGCAAATAAAGCTTCGAGCAGAGGACAAGTCAAAGTCAAAATTCACTTCGAAATAGCCATCAAATAGCAGATGCTTTAAAATAAAAACTAATTTCTTTACATGAAATGAGTGATTCCTAAAATTCTGTGAACTTACACGCGTTCTATTTTTAAACCTAATGCTTCTTAGCGACAATTCCAAATATGAGCCTGGGAATGTTTTACTATACTTGTGAATTATTGGACAAGGGATCTATAGTTGATATAAAAATACGACTTTTCGACTCTGTACAATAAACTAAAAATTCTATATTTACAAATATATGAAAAATAGATTGCTAATTTTTTCGAAAATATGAAAAGTCGATTTTCGACCTTTTAAATATGTGAAGAAAATTCGATGAAAAGTAAATTTTTTGTCACTTTCATAAGAAGGTTATTATAATAAAATATATATAGTTGGCATAAAAAGTCGCCCCTTTTCAACTCTTTACAATAGACGAAATGTCTTGTTTTCGCCATTTTCAAATATATGAAATATAGATTTTCGATTTTTTTCGAAAATACGAAACGTCGATTTTCAACATTTTTAAATACGTGAAAAGGGGAGGAGAAGTTGATATTTTTTGGCACTTTCAAATATAAGAAGGTTATTATAACAAAGTATATATCGCAGGCATAAAAAGTCGACTCCTTTTGACTCTTTGCAACAAACAAAACTCTTTATTCGACATTTTCAAATATATAAAATATCGATTTCCAATTTTTGTAAAAATAAGAAAGGTTGATTTTCGACCTTCCTAAATACGTGAAAGATCAAAGAAAGGTTGATTTTTTGTTACTTTCAAACACAAGAAGATTATAACAACAAACTGTATATCTTCTTATTAGGTGGCGACTGGAATAGGCATACTTATCTATTATACGCCGCCCGTAGAAAATAATTCCAAGCGCTTCGATCTTCTGCTCTTCTCCTCCAATTCGTCACACCAAGTTTCGATAGTATTTCAAAACCCTGGTCTTTCCAACGGAGCTTTGGTCGCCCTCTTCTGCGCCGTCTAACAACTTCCTTGTTGAAAACTTTCCGTGCCGGAGCATTTGGTTCCATTCGCTCAACATGACCCAGCCAACGCAAACGATGTACATTAATGCGTTTGACCACGTCGATATCGGTATATAGCTCATACAGCTCGTTGTTCATGCGACGCCGATATTCTCCGTAAACAATGATAGGTCCGTATGTTTTCTTAGGTATTTTCCGCTCGAAAACTGCCAGTACTGATTCACCCGCTTGTGTTGTAACCCAGGGTTCTGCGCCACATAAAAAGACAGGTAGAACTAACATCTGGTACAGTCAAATTTTTGTTTGCCGAGAGATGGGACTATATACATATATAGTTGACATAAGTAGTCGACTCTTTTTGACTCTTTAAAATGAATAGAAAGTCTTTTTTTTCGACGTTTTCAAATATATGAGATGTTGATTTTTGATTTTTTCGAAAATATGAAAGGTCAATTTTCGACCATTTTAAATATATGAAAAGTCGATTTTTTGTCACTTTCAAATGTGAGAAGATTATTGTAACAAAATGTGTCAAGGCTATTATAACAAAAAGGGGTTGAATGTTACATTTTTATCAAACTTAATGTCCCACTCATTGATTAACAAATTATACGCTTATCATACAGTTGAATGTTGAAATGGTATTATTTAAAATTTTGTTGTGTAAGTTCAAGAACACCAAAATTTAAATGTTATGGTGACTGCTACGTCTACTACTCCAGCATGAGAAAACAAACTTTTAGAAAGGTCTAAGATAGCAATAATGGCTAAACTCTTTGTAACAACTTTCAAAAGATATGGAAGTTAATTTTTTCTGACCTGCCAAAATATAAATGTACGAAGGAAGTTCCTCTATTTGAGATAGGACGACATGTGCATTAAAAAGAGCCACAAAAAACACAGTTTACGTCTTTTCAAATAAAGTCTATTTGCCCTATAAATATTTACCCAAAAAGTGAAGGTATACATCGCTTGATGCGTAACAAAATGTGACATTAAAAATGGATTACATTGATTTACTTTTTTTGGTATTTCTCAAATTAAAAGGTTTTGAGATATTCTGTCTTTCCTCTGTAATTACCAAGTGTTTCATTGCAGCAGTCTATGTTCTTGTCTGTTGTAGTGCTTTGTAAACTATGATGAAATTCGTTACGTATTATTTAACCGTTTAAATACGCCTTTTCTGATAATACCCAACACACAATTTTATGAAATTTGGTTTCATTTCGGTTTTGACATGCAAAGTTTATTTAAAGCACATAAGAAATGTGTTTTTGATTCATATTCGAAACAACAATTTGCTTCACATGTCGATCTGTTTTTCGCTTTGAAAGAATTAAAAACCTGTTTCTCTTTCAAAATATATGATTTGAGTTATATTGATTCCAGAAATTAAAACGAAAATATACCTCTATGCAATTTCGTTTTTTAAATCTAAATCAGAACTGAAACTAAATGTAGTTTCGTTTCTTAGCAAAAACCTGCCGTCGAAGCGCGACAGGTAAAAATGGTTGAAATAATTAATTTTCTAAAATTGATATGTCGGGCTCTCTGAAATTTCTACATCTGCTCAAGAACTTGTTCCCTTTCCTGTTTTGAATAGAAAATTTTCAAATAAAATACACAACATGTTCCATAAATTTTTTCTAATTTCTTTTCGAATGTAAAATCTGTATCAAAATAGTTTATGTTTTCGTATTGAATGTGAAAAGAGGAATAAAATTCGATGCAATTTTGATTCGGTTGACGAAATCAGGAAAAAATTTTGGATATTTTTGATTTACGTTTTCGAAACTGAAACAAATCCAAACTACTTCGGAATTGGTTAATATTTCGGTGACGGTCACTGATAAAAACAAACAGCTACCTTCAGCATTCACGTTTCTATAGCTTTAATAAATTTAGTATCTTTAACAGCATTATCACACTATCAGCAGATTCAAATAGTCGTAGAGAATCGTATTAAGTTTACATTACCCTGCAGCGTTCTTGTGCCATTAATATTAAATAAGCTTGTTGGAAAAGGCTTAAATCAAAACTAAACAACAATAAATAGTAAAATAACCGATGTGAGTTACGAGTTAACTTTATTCATATGTATATACATGAATCTGAATTTTCAGTTGGGATTTTAATGGTAATAATAATTTTCCAATGAACCATGTATTTAATAAAGCGAATAAGACAAAACGGTGATATTATTATAGAAATAATATTTTTTATTTTTACTTAAATTTCATGGAACATTTGTTGTTCTGTTAACTCGAACATGTCATGGTTTTATCCTTTAAGTTCTAATATTTTACTAGGTGGTATGAATAACGTATTTATTTTTTGTACACGCAAAATACATGTAAGGCATACATATTTACGTCTTGATTTCAGCCGTATACGTTTTCCGTGATGGTTTAATAACGTAACGATTCTGACAAAATCTCCCATACATAAAATTGCAAGTATATAAACAATCCCAGCATCATCTTTAGTAATGACAAACTAAGTTAATGACCATTCACTCCACCATACCCCTCACCTAAGCTATCTAACGTAACAATGATCACACGCACAGCAACATACAATGCCAATAACCATCCACCCCACCATCTCACATTCCCTATACTGCCCAACATAACAAATGATCGAACACACGCAATAACAACAGAGTCACCAAATAGCCATTCATCCCAGTATTCCTCTCCGCTTACGCAATCACTAAATCAATCATCACATATGCCGACAATGTCGCTCATTGACTAATCAACGTGCGCATCAGCACTCCCATCATTAATCACAAGACCATACAAGCAACTGTACATGCAGATCTACGCGAGCAAAGATGCTCAACGTATATCAGTAAAATTTGTGTTCAATAATAATTCTCATTAAATGCATATTGTGAGATGTATTTAATGACAGGTTTTCGTTGTAGTGGAAGTCAATCGAGCGGTGTGGATGCAAAGTTATCTACGTTTGCAGATTGTGCCCCCTTCAGTTGATACTGTGAGGTCACTGAGTTGATTCCTTGGTGGAGTTTGACTGTTGTGTGCGAATGGAATTTTTAGGGTTATTCCTAATACATTTGGCACAGTGGATGATCAATAGTTTACAGGCAGCTCAGACTGATCGCAGTGTTTGCCGACTGTTTAACGTCGTTCACATCTGACTGTATACACAGCGGCCTCATGTGGCTGTTTACACAGTTAATTCTTTTGACTGCTACACAGAAGGTTTGTCTAATTGTTTACACAGCGGCCTCGGATAGCTGTTTACACAGCAGATTTATCTGATTGTTTGCACAGTATACAACTGATTGTTTCGTAAAGTAGATATAATTACTCACTGCATGTATGTAATTACATATGACGTAAGGAATAGAAGTCATGAGAGGTTTGATACAAGTCGATGTTTTTTGCCTGATACCTGAAGCTGTAATCAGGAAAGTAAATACAACGCGGCCCTAGCGTATCCTGATGAGAACCTGAAATTCATAAGAGATTTGCACCAAGTTGATGTCATTGCCTAATACCTATGCCTGTAGTTAAAGCATGACAACGTGTCCCTACCGTATCCCAATGATATTTTATGCTAAATAATTGGTATCAGTTGCCTTAATAGCAGTGCCGGTAATTAAATTAGGGCAATATACACAAACGTGCCCAAATTTATCAACTTCCAAAATGTCGACCGAAGCGAAGTGAGTTACTCCATGGCGTTTATTGATGCCACCAGTAGAATTGTAAAGCTAAGTTGTCCGACACACAAACATTTTATTCACACTTAAATGTCGTAACAATTTGTCAACCAAATACAAAGCGATAACACTGTTGCATTTCGATAAGTTTCTTTGTCTGCGTTTGTCAAAAATAAGCTCTCTATTATTAGCCGATTGGCTGTTACAGTAGGCCGTAGTTGGTGACAAATTGGATGAGACCCATGCACCAATTTCCAGTATTTTATTGATTTATTTCTTGTTTATCGTTATGGTTTTTTCTTTTCTTTTATTGGTGTCGATATCGGATCAGTTGTTGATTTTCGATACCAAAAAAATAGAGAAAAAAAAAACACTGCCACATCCCTTTCTTCAATATCAATTTTAGACTTTTTGCAATACGCTTGAGATGGCCTATATGTGTAAAATAAACTGCAGTTTCTGTCATAACTGCGATCTAGGAATGGGTCAAGAATCCAATCATGGGCATATTCCCAACCATATCCTTTGATAACCATTTGTTCGTAACGTTATTGCAGAGACCTTGGTCAATATAAATACAACAGTTTATGGTTGTATTAAATTTTGAACAAAAGGTGAAATAGTATTAATAATTTAAAATGTTTTCATGTGTTATATCAGACCTATTTCACTTCGATGCCTTGATAAAGACATAGTATTTGTCCAACGATAGCAATCATCTGTCCTAGCCGTTGTCACGCTATTGGAACCATTGCAACTCCTGTTGACCAACTCCAACTGTTAATATTTTAAGCAATAAATATCAAAACGAGTGTAATTGTAATTTCAACTTCTAAGGAGCTACTTATATCCAAATTAATGGAAGTAATCCGATGCGAAGCAGCAAATGTAATCCTGTCTCGTATATAAATAAAAATGTTGTCTACATTGGAAAGGGGCGAATCCAATGCAGTCGACATTTTTTCTGCCAATCGAGTTAAAGTTTATACCAATTTAGTGTTATGAAATTGAGAACATTCTGTCAGCATTAACATACATGTTTGTTTAGCTTTAACAAAATCAGTCACTTTAAAACAGGTTACCATTTTCACATTCCAGCAGCCATTTAGTGAATTGTTGTGAATTTAATAATAGTAATTTTGTTTGCAGAATACGGTGATAGTGCTATTGATATTATTTGAGGTATGACAACGAATTTAATTGGAGAAAGCTCAAATTAGAAGCGTAAATAAATAAATAACATATAGAATTGATTTGGAGACGGTATCATTTGTGTATTTGTATATGAATTCAATTTTTCTATTAAGCTATTAATAGTTTTCCAACAAATCACGTTGTCATGAAAGAACAAAACATAAACAATCCTATTGTAAAATAAAATAAGATTTTGTTTTTCAATTTCATTGAAAGCAAGAATATGTCAGAAAATTACCACGAATATGTCAAATTAGTATTCCAAATTGAATTATTCTTCGAACAAACGTCGCCAATATGGTGGGTATAAGTTTAACTCCATGACATTGTCAATTATTCTTGAAAATTGATAAATATTTTAGTTCTTTTTGATGAAGGCATAGTGGGAGGGTCACGTGTTTTTTACTTGATCCCTAAGTCCCAAAATTTCACGGTGTAGTATGAGTGATGTATTTGTTTTTGATGCGAATTGCATGTTGCTCATACGCAACTGTGACTTCCACGTAGCCACGTAATAAAATACATCTTCCCCATCAGCATGGTGGTGACGTAAAAACATATTCTTGTGTACGAGGACCGACCTAACAAACCACCGGTCTGGTAAAGCTGTCAGCTTTTGAGTATTTGTCATCTAAAGTATTATTTATTTAGGAAAAGGTTTGTCAATTACGAATATCAATCATTTTACAACTAAAGAACGCATAAAAATAGCTAAACTTTCTACAAAAGTGGGGATTCAAACGTTGGCAATTTTTAGCGCATCATGAGGTAATTATAGTCGTCATAATCGATCTACTGTGCAAGCAATTGGCAAGATTACAAAAATATTTAAAGATACTGGTAGCTTTAAAGATGTGGTCAGGCCAGTACATCATGGCAATCTACTCTGAGGCGGAAATTTAAATGACACTGTTTTTCATACATACGAAAGGAGTGCCAAAACTAGCCAACCTAACAGAGAGGACGTAAAAAAGTTGAGAAATATTTGAATCCATGAGTTTAGTCGTTGAAATAGTGGACGTATAAACTGAAGCATTGTCTTGATGAAACAACACGTTCTTTTTCGCCAAATGCAATCTTTTCCCATAATTTCATCACAAAAACGATGCAATAAATGAGCATAATACTCGCCGTTGATGGTTTTCCAATTCTAGTGGTAGTCAATAAAAATAATCCCATACTCATCCAAAAAAAAAAAAAAAAACAAAAAAAAAAAAAAAAAAAAAACATATGCACTGAACTTGACTGCAGATGGAACTCTCTTCACCCTTTTTGAACACGATTTTCCAAACTAAATTCACTGCTTTGAGTTTTCCTTTGTCTCAGGTGTGAAGTGGTAGATCCATGTCTCATCCGTGGTTATAAATCAATGCAAACATTCGGCTTTATTGCGGTGAAACGTCGTCAAACATTCTACCGAAACATCTTCATGATGTCTCAATTGAAGGCATGCGCGGCACCCATATTGTGCACAGCTTTCTCATTTTCAAATCGTGGGTCAATCTACAATGTATAGCACTATTTCAAATGGCCACTATTTCAGCTATCAGCCGGCGATCATCCAATTCCGTGTTGGCCAATTGGTCTACCAGCCCGGTGTTCATCTTGGCAGATCGTACGGTCTCGTTGAAATTCTGCTACCCAAGTTTCTACAATTGTAATCGAAGGAGCAGACTCGCCTGGAATAGATCGGCTGAAAAAAAATACTGAACAACGTGGTGCCTTGATATTTAAAACATATGTTTTATAAGGTTGCCACTTTTCGCTAAAATAATTTTGCTGGCACTATCAACACACACACCACATCGGCCACTTTTGGAACTACTCTCGTATATGATAATGTAAGGTGTAGTAAAAAGAATTTAATTATTTTTGCATGAAAGCGAAGGTTTTATTTAAAATAGTTATTATTAGTTAAATACGCATAGAATGATTCGATTTTTAAACATTCACCCTTTTTTGTCGATAACTTTTTGTCAGTTTGGGGGTAATTTTATTATGTTTCTCTCATTGAAATTATTTTCTCTGTCGGTACAAAAGTTGGTACGATCAATTTCTACAGGCTTTTTCTGAGGTGAGTTTCAGAGAAATAGTTCACAATTGGCAATTGACAATTGAATAGCAATCACTCGGTGACATGTCGTAAGTGGCACATTTTCATCACGAATTATCTTACTTTTCACAAATGAGTAGATTTTTTGCGATTCAGCAGCTAAGCCCAGGAAGTTTTTTGCGTTATCTCATATCGCATCAACGCTTTTACTTTTTTCTTGTATTGACGATTTTCGTTATTTTATCAACATTTTCGACATTTAGGCTTCCAAAGAGAGGAGAGCATCTTTGGCATCAAAATTACAAAATTGGAATTGGTGAAATCAAAATTATGCATGATTGACTATTACAGGGCCACAAACACTGTTCACATTTTGTACTGTCTGGCTTGCTTTGGCACGCGCTCAAGCAATACTGGAACAAGCTATCAGAAAAATATCTGAGCAGTTTTTGGATGCAAAATATGTTATTTTTAACGCCATCCAGCACAACCCGATGCCTCTTATACAACTCGAGCTGCAGATTACTAAAGCTAATTGCATACTGTACTATATATATAGGGTTATACATTTTTTGGTTTCAAAAGTAAAGTTAAATAAAAAACATACATAAAACATATGATTTCGATGAAACTTTCATTTCATTATAATGCTTGGACCTTGCAATTAAGTACGAAATACAATTTAATGTAAATGATGAATGAATAAATTGCAGCAGTGGATCCGTTTAAGGTATTTTTCGGAAAAATGCGGCCAAATGACACTTTCAGGCCATAATGGACACAAATCAGTCACTCTTTCCGAATGCAGTGGCTTTTACACAATCACTTTTGGGTTCTCCGAACCCCATATATGACAATTTTGCTTGTTGACATAACCACCTAATGAGAAATGAGCTTCATCGCTGGAGAAAATTTTGTTCGATTGAAAACTCGTGTTTGAATCAACAATTTGTAGTAAGTTTTAATTATTTTTACGCATTCTTCGGTTATTAAACGACCTATATTCGTAACTGGCAAACCGTTCACTAAATAAATAACACTTCAGATGACAGGCATTTAATAAATGGCAGTCCTGCCAGATTACTAAGAGCTACAGGCTTTCAATGCTGAATTAAAGGCAATTCACGTTATCAATATTCTATAACAACATTGATGTTGCTTTTCATACTATCTTGATGACTTTATTAGACAAAACTGTAACTGCAATATTCAGGAATCATAAAATTCTGTAGCCCTGTGTTTTCATTTCAATAGTGGTTGTAATAAAGTTTAACATTAAAAACTAAATTAATCCACATTGTGAACACATACCTCGTAGGCTCAGGATCCGCAATAATATTGAGCATGTTGAGTTTGTTGGCCTAACATTTTTATACTGGTTTTAAATACATGCTGACGGCGTCTACACGTTTCTCTTTAGCCGTTGTAATTCATTCTCTCAAAAAAGTATTGCACACGAAAATTATAATCGTTGTGTAATAATATAAAAAATATATTTTTTATATTCTTCGACAAATATCTTTATTAGAGTACCTTAAACCGAACATGTTATAGGTATGCGTAAAATACTTTCATATATTACTCCTTTTTCACATAAAACAAAAAAAATTGTGTAAAGTAAATGTTATTACTTTTCTGAGTAAGAAATTCAGAGACCACATATTTCCTTTAACAATAAAATATCAAAGGTTAAGAACATTTAGAAGCGTATGAAAAATCCTTAATGTTCTTATCAGTGGGAGTTGGAAGTGTAGGCTCTAACCGTCCTTATGCTCGAATTCTAACAATATTTCTATTACAATTTCGTAATTTTTTATTAAGCTAATCCACTCACACTTACAGGTAGAAGACTTTCAAAATATAAAAAAAGTAAAGGGAATCAATGTTATTATCAGTGGGGGTTGGAGTTGTGTAGCTTCCAACTGTTCCTATGCTGGAATTGTAACAATATTTATGTTACAATTTTGTCATTCTTTATTAAAGTAACCCAAACACAGGTGGACGACTTTCCGTGTACAAATCATGTTGCGTTGTCATGACGTAGATGGCGTACAGTGGTTTTCGTTATAAAATATTTGTAATACTTATGCATATTTGAAATTTTTGAAGAGACTGCTATAAGATGCGTTTGTAAATAATGTCCTGCATTGACTCATAGTTGTTGCATCACATAATTTTTTTCCATCTCTGTCTTAAAACTGCATCATGAAATACAAAAATGATGCCAAAAATACTAAGCCATCTGTTACCGCCGCAAAAGAAATAAATTTTTCAACACCTCAACTCAGCGAATGGCACTAAAATGCTTTCCGACCACCACCCGATTGAAAAAAGAAGCGCAAAATGTTGACCAGAGTATAAAATTTACGGAAACAAACGCAATATCTTTAACCACACAACTCTCAACAACTGTAGCAGAAACAGATCCTGAGTGCGAAAAACCGATCACCATTGAAATCCGGTACTATAAAGTAATGCATCATGATATAAAAAACCATGGAAGGGGTACCATTGCAGACCAGTATAAAAGGACGTCATTACGTGGTTGTGAAAGAAACAAATTTTTGTTTCTAAAAAGAAGAAAAAAGAGAGTAAAAGAACACAGTCAAACAGCAGAGTTGAGATGTAAAGGGATAAATCTGAAACCAGAATATTCTGTCACAAGATCAAAACTATATTGTTGGCATACCGATCTCTCTTCTAAAGTAAAAATAACAGAAATTTAAAAGGTGAGCTTGACAATGTTGTCCATTTTCGTTCTCACACCCAACTGTAAGACGTGCTTAGCCTGTACAAGCGATTTAAAAACATACGATATTTGGTTAAAAGATATTTCGTACATTTTTTCTGGATGTAATATTTTTGTCGTAAAAAAGAGATTTCAAAAAATTACAACTGGACCTCAGTCAAAATTTATCTACAAATTTGTTAAACAGAATCGGACAACTACTTAATGCAGCGCATTTAAGAACCATCTAAATATAATCAAAATCAATATTCTTGTACGAATTTTCGCAAAAAATTTATTTATTTATTTATTTATTATTTTATTTCCATATCGCAATCCAAAGCCGTATACGGCCAAATTGATTACGCAGACCAACCTTTTGCGACACATGCTTGAAATTTTACAATTCAGTTTCTTAAAAAAATTTTAATAATAATTATTATAATAATAGTATTAATAGTATTAACGACGAATATGGAGAAAGATAAGGTATAGAATGTGTAGCATCAACAATTTATAGTGAAGTATAATAATTCTACAAGCAAGACATTAAGAGCTTCTTAAACCCAAAACATGATAGTGAGAATCTTCTGTGTTCATATGGAATTATTGAACTCCATAATCGTATAGTACGAAATCGAAAAGACCACTGCATTATTAGCGTTCTTGCCAGTGGAAGTTGTAAAATATTGGTTCTTGAAGACCTTCCAAATACAAATTTGGAAACTATGTACTTGGGTGTGCCAAATTTCATAATTTTGTAGAAAAACAAAATAGTTCTGAGGTCGATAAAGTTTTCAAATGTACATCCCAAAAATTCAACAGTATATGGTGTAACATGATCATAATATTTTAATTTGTACACAAAACGAATTATACGGTTAAAGCATATTTTTAATCGCTCTAGTCTACCTCTACTTGTCCCACAATAAACTTCTAACCCATAAATAACGTGTGGCATCAACATCGCCTTTGCGATACGTTTTCGTATTTTTAGCGGAAGAGACACATTTATATTATATAACTTGCGTAGCAAGAATGTAATTTTAGAAGCTACCTGCCTGATATGGCTTTCAAATTTTAGAGTATCATCAATACTAAATCCCAATATTTTAATGGTGCTAACATTATCAATAATTAAACCATTTAACATAAACGAAACAGATCTGTTAGGGATTAAGTTAAAAGTTATTGCTTTTGATTTAGATGGGTTTATATGTATAAAATTATTTTCACACCAGCGGCTTATATTTTTTAACTCATTATTTACACGATTTTGGAAGTTATCAAAAAAATCTTTATTCTCATAAGCCAGGAGTTGCAAATCATCAGCATATAAATGAGCTTTAAGAGAATGTATATGTCCAAAGATGTCATTGATGTAAATTGAAAACAACGTGGGCCCTAATACAGAACCCTGTGGTACACCACGATATGTCCGTCTCAAATCCGAGTTTACACCCTTAGCCTGAACATATTGTGATCTGCCACATAAAAAAGAACGAATGAAATGGCATGCCGATGTCGAGAAGTTATAAATTTGATATAGCTTATTTAATAGTGTTTCATGGCATATTGACTCAAAGGCACGACTAAAGTCCAAACTAATTAAGGCCACGGTATAGTTTTCATCTAATTTTACCCTTATTTCGTCAATCATGTCAACCATTAGCGATACTGTACTGTGCCCTTTTGTAAATCCTGATTGAAATTCTGATAATAATAAATTTTCATGTAAATATAAACACAGCTGATCATTAATAAGCAGTTCAAAAACTTTTGAAAGTACAGGCTGAATACTTATCGGTCGATAATCAGAACATTGCCGAGGAATTTTTACTTTTGGTACTGGTATTACTCTCGCACATTTCCACATTTCAGGAAATATTGAGGTAGTTATAATAGTATTAAAAATGTGAACTAAATGCGCTGATATTACCGGAAAAACCATTTTTATAAATTTCACGGGTATACCATCGTCTCCAACTGCTTGTGACCTAATATGACATATTGCTGTCCACAATTCATTTGCAGATACATTTCTCAAACAGAACCCGGTATCCCGAGTTGGGTACTCGTTTTCAAAAAAGGCTAGTTGTGGATTCTCTACCCGAGGCATTGTGAAATACTCATTACAACTATTTATATTTACATTGAGACTTTCAGGCATATTAGTTTTCACAATGCCGACCTTTTTCAGGTTATTCCACATGTCTTTAGCAGTTCCTGCCATAAAAATACGTTCAGTAAATTTTGTCTTTTCCTTTCTTATAACACGTTTAAGACGATTTCTATATTTGCAAAAAATTTTCCAAGTGAGTAGATTTTTATTTTCAATATACGCCTTGTACGCAAGATTCCTTAGTTCTAGAATCATATTAATGCAAGGTTTATTGGTCCAGTCAAAATATTTCTGTTCATGTACATTTTTCAAACGAACATGCCGATTGAATATATGATAAAGAATATCACAGAGAACATTCACCTGAACATTACAGTCATTTGTATTATATATACGTGCATAATCGCAGGATAATAAATCAGAAAAACAACTTTCTAAATTCACGTTGGCATAATCTCGAATTTGGTATTCAGATGGCACAGTTAGCTTACTTATATTGTAAGAAATATATATAGCAGCGTGATGTGAGTTTAAAACAGGAAATAAATATTGTCCTTTTAATTCAATTAAGTTACTGTTAGATACTAAGAAATAATCTATTAATGAAGTAGAATTTGTTTGAATAGAAAAATGTGTTGGAAGGGCATTATGCACCAAATGTAGATCACAACTCTCTGCCATATATCTTACTTCTCTACTTCTTTCGAAAAGATTTATGTTGAAGTCTCCGACCATCACAACATGTTCATATTGGGAAACTAAATTTGCAATGTCACTCTCGCAACTTGAGATATTTCCATATGGAAGATAAATTATTCCCACAAGGATCTTATTATTGCCCATAGCTTCAATTTCAACAAACATACCCTCACAGATACAATAATTTTTAATTTGACAAACCACCTTTACTTTTAAATCTTTTCTTATATATATACATACTCCACTAGCTCTTCCTACCTCCCTATCCATTCTAAATAATTTGTAATTCATTATACTAACAGCCTCGTCAGTTACATAGTCTTTCAACCATGATTCAGACACTCCAATTACATCAAATGAACTACCTGTAAATATGGACCTAATTTCATCCAATTTATTCGATTTGGGGCCAGGAACTATGCTTTGCGCATTAAAATGTATAATATTGAAATTACTCGACTTTAATTTAAGATTTCTTACTTCACTCTTGTTAATGATATCACCAAGGTTATTTGTCATATCCTAAAAACTTCGACTCTCTCCATATTCGTATTAATAAATATATTTTTAAATTAATTTGAAGTAAATACTTAAAACTAAACATTTTCGAACGTATTACATATGTTTTAATATTACTAATTTCAAATTCAGAATGGCTTGTTCATAATATTAAAAAACAAAAAAAAACAAAAAATCATTTCATATTTTGCCAGTTGTTTATAGCAATTTTATGTTAATCATAGTTGATCTTACAAATATTTTTACCAACTATAAACTGGCTGTATTAATACTTATTTATCAATAAAAAAAAAAAAAAATAAATCTAATAACATAAATAAGCTCAAATATTATGGATTCATGTACATATTTCTTTTATAAACAGTTAATCTTTTACTGATTGCATGGAAAGCTTCTGCATAATGGCTGTTAACTTCTCAGTGTTCATAACCTGATCAGTTCCATCATTAAAACTTATTTTAACTTGAGGTATATTTTTATTTATAAAAACAAATTTTTTAATTTTTTTATCCTTTAATAACTTTCTACATATAAAATTCATTTTAGATGCCAGCGGCGTTAGATTATCATTAATAAATATCCTAGATTCAATGTCAGAGTCAGTTATTTTACATAATTTTATATTTCGATGTAACATGTATCTCTTAAAAAGTAAATCTCGCTTGTGTATAGAGTTAAATTTCACAATTACTACTTTCTTGCTTCTAATATAAGTGCAAACATTTAAATCAGCGTGTTGAATCTCCATGTCTAAAATGTTTCCAATCTTAAATATCACCTCATGCAATTTATTTGTAGACAAATGAGATGGAAGACCACTGATCAGTATATCGCCTCTGTTTAACTGCCTTCTCAATGTGTTGTTTTCCAGCTCCAATTGTAAGAATTTGCGATTGACATAATTCTCCGTTTCTATGTTTTTTGCTGCACAATTGGCGACCTCTGTCTTAATGTCATCTAGTTGCTTCATCACATCTTCTGCTATCATTTTAAAAAGCTTACTTATGCTGGACTCCAGAGTATCTAATTTTGATGACACATCTGACTCGCCTGCAGGGGGGTTTATCGGGGATTTTGAGCAAGAGATGCACTTAAACATTACGCCACCTTTTCCGCTTGTTAGTAGCTCCACCGCTGCATCAGTAAGATTTGGAGTTATTGACATACCACATTTTGCATGTAAATATCTTTGGCAAATTCCGCAAGTCAAAAATTTGGTGCCTTGTAATTTCTTATTACAATTGAAACATTGTTGGGGTACCATTTTGTTTGTTGTTTTTTTTTTGGTTTTGATAAGTCAATAATTAAATTAAGTTGCAATAGATTCAGTGGAATTACTTTGTTACTGATTTTCTTCCTCTCACTTAATTTCTATGCATATACTTGGCATCACATTCTAACTTGAATATTAAATGTCATACTTCAACTTCATTATCACTTCTTCATGCTCGCAGTTCTGTTTTATTTTTTATACCGTATAAGAGAATTCTTGATGCCTTTTTCTCTTCCTTCTTTGTTGAGTTCAAATCTTGCCTTTTTCTTTTCTTTTTTTTTTTATTACTTATTATTGTGAGTTTATTCTTTGCTCTCTCATCCTCAATCCATTAGCGAAACATATTTAGTGTTTTCTATCGTATAAGAGTATACTGTGCTTCACATTTTTCTTTGATTTTACTTATAATTGTTTATACAAAGAACTTTTATTTTCACAAAAAACAAACGTATTTTTATATTCTTTCAAACTTAGTTATGTTATGAGAATTTCCCAGCATTATTTTATTCTCAAAAACACTTTTTACCACATATATGTTTTTTTTTTTTTTTTATTAAAATATTATGAACAGCAGCAAACACGTCTACTCTTGTGCCATTCTCTCTGAGATTGAGAATTGGGAATGGCTTCAGTCTGATTTTGATTAAATAACGATAAAAAAAAGTTCAAACTGCGCTACCCAATATTTTACAGTCGTAAAAGAAGGAACAGATTCCCTCAGAGTAGAATCTAACTCGGATTTAGTATCACTTGGATTGAGATTTTTCAAATGGAAATATTTAATTAGGTAACCGTGACAAATTTTGCCCATGTTTACAAATTAACTGAGATCGTTTACTTTTGATGGCACAAATAAAAATACTAAACCGACAGTGGCACGAAGGATAGTGCACGCCACTATCGTTCGCGTGATGCCGGGTTAATTCAACTTCGATTAGTCGAGTAATCGACAAGTCTGGTAAATACTTTTCGAACTGTGACATTCAGAACCGGTGTTAAACTGTGGCTGTTTTTCAATGAGTTTAAAATTAGTATACAATGAGTTAAAAATTAGTGTACGAGCTCTGATCAAAAAATATCCGTTATTTTCATTTTTTCAAAAAGTATTTATTTATTCATCAATAACTATCTTGTCCCTTTCAAACTAAACTCCCTCAAATATAGTTTTTTCTAATCGTCGAAACACTTCTGAAACGTGCTTTTTAGTATCGCCAACAGCTCCTGTTTCGATTTTTCTTTTATCTCCTCAATCGTAACAAAACGCTTTCCTTTCATCGGTGTCTTCAGTTTTGGGAAGGGGAAAAAATCAGCGGGGGCCAAGTCCCGTAAATACAGTGGTTCAGGCATGATTGCGGATTGGTTTTTGGCCAAAACTTCACGTACAAGCATCGATGTGTAAGCTGGTGCGTTATCATGATGCAAAATCCATGATTGGTTTTTCCACAATTCTGTGCGTTTCTGACGAATTGCTTCGCGCAAACGGCGCATAACTTCAAGGTAGTATTCCTTATTCACCGTACGACCTTGTGGCAAGAACTCATGATGCACCACGTCATTGCAATCGAAGAAAACAGTGAGCAAAACCTTCACATTTGACTGAACTTGTTCAACAGCTCCTGAGCGATGTCCATGCGACGTTGTTTTTGCTCAAAATTTAGCAATTTTGGAACAATCTTCGCTGCCGCACGTTTCCTGCCAAAAACATCCGCAAAAATTGCTTGGCATGAGCCGAACGATATGCCAACATCATCAGCAACCTCTCTAATAGTGATTCGACGAATATCCAAAATCATTTTCTTCACTGCTTCCATGTTTTCATTGGTTGTTGACGTGCTCTGGCGACCAGGACGAGCATCGTCATTGACATCTTCGCAGCCTTCCTTAAACCGGTTATACCTTAATTTAACTTGTGTTCTGATCATATCAGACTTGCCAGACGCCACAGTCAACATTTCAAATATCATTTAATTTCATTTTTTTACGCAAAACTTAATACAGTTTCTTTGATCCATTTTTTCGAATAGTAAAAACTCGAAGGGCACACCAAAACACGACTAACCTTTTTATCTGTCAAAAACAAACTGACAATTCAAAATGGCTGATATTGTCAACATATTGTACAACAGACATGTGTACCAACATAACAAAAAAAAAATGCGAAAATCGAAAATACGTAACTCACGAAATTTGAAAATAACTGCTATATTTTTATCACACCTCGTAAGCTCACTGAACGTAAGAGGATCTCTCACATCTCATTTAATAATTTTTATGTAATAGATTTTGGCGATGAAAACCAGCAGATTTTAAATTTCCAAAAGTTTTATGCATAGCAATAGCTATCTTATTACTTTCAAAATGTACTTTACCGATAAATGTCTATTAATGGCTTTAGCTCTAAGTGACCATACGAAACAAAGCTATTAAAGTTATTTTAATATAACAAACATATTTCAAAATTTATTTTCCTAAAGGGTCAATGTGCTGTTTTGTGATCGCTGAACTATCAAAAATTGGAAAAATTAACTAATATTTTTATATCTCAATTACAAATGTTATTGCTTTAGAAATCTAACTCCGTTCTAAATATAACATTCCCAATTTTAATGAAACAATGCGTATCATTCAGAAATAAACTAATTACTAACCAATTACTTTTGCGATTGTTTGCCATTAGAATCAACGTCTAGAATTCTCCTTTTAAACATGAAATTTATTGGGAACAAAATAAATTCTATACAATTTACTTCAAATGGCTTTGAAGCCTCTCAGCAGCATGAACTTCACTTTGAATTTCCATGTCGTTTTGTAATAAATGTCCGGTCAATAACATTTCAAAATGTTGTTTACTTGCCTGCGTATTATTTGGAATTCATCGCACTGGAAAGCTTTTACCAGCAATGTGGTGTCCTTGACAAGAATCACATCATTGTGGATATTATTCATAGAATTAAGCACAGAAGAGATTTTTTTTATGACTAATAGAAGCCGTAGTGTTTATTAGCGTGGCTGTCGGTATTGCTCAAATTTCTTACAGGCGCTGCCCGCTCTACTTAATACTGTGGTCATGAATGAAACATATATTATTGTGGTAAAGTTGTAGATAAGAGGAAAGAAGGGGCCACGTCTGAGTGATAATTAGAAAACTGAGTTGTTTTTGGAAGGCCGTGCAAAATGCTTTAATATGAATGAAACGTACTCTTAAATTGTTTCGATTATGCATCTCGATTTAAACGTTCAGAGGCCGAAATAATGTTTAAAGGAACTTTTTCCTTGTAAAAAACACAAGCACAAAACTTAAAGTAACACCGACAGTAACATCAACAGTTGTACTTAAGATGTAGGCAGGCATAAGGCTGAAAGTAGTGCCGAAATGCCAAAAAGAAGGCGAGTTCTTATCGAGTTTTTGCGTGAGGTCCATCGACCGCCGCAAGTTGGTGGGTACTCATGGTGATTATTGGTAATGAATATTTATTACTATAGGGACGACGGAAAGTAAAACCAGTTCAATTATATACTTCTAGCTCATTCAAATTACCAGTGAAATTAAGTAATTTCGTGTGCTTTCTTACTTCGACATCCTTCGACCCTTTCAGTACGATATACGATGAATTTTGTTTTCTGTTTTATATAACTATTTAAAGCATTTGTGATAAGAACAGTCACAAATGCTCGGTTATATGAAAAGAATAATACGAAGTTTATATAATCACAGGTAATCACTAATTACATATCCTTCTCAATTTTGAAAATTTGAAATTTTGAAAACTTTCATATTATCATACAAATGTTTCACGCTGCCTCAATATTTTGACCGTTCACATTTTAACGCAATTTAACAGATTAAATCTCTTATGGACTATTGAGTAATTTAAGCTATTTGAAAATCAGCTCAATTCAAAATTGAACAAATTTTTAAATCAATATGAGAATTTATGCCTTTTTGATAGAACATTACGGAAATTTGAATACTATTAGGGAATTAGTTTGAAATTAATCGAGTTTGAAGTTAATCCAATTGCTTCGGAATTTCACATGCCGTTTAACCAAATACAATCTCCTTAAAGTAGTGGAAGAAATTTTGAATTTAAATTCTATTTGAAAATTAACTTTGCGATATCTGATTTAAAAACCAAAATCGTATAGATTTTGAAACTAATTAAATTTTTGGAATTTTTCTCGTACAATTTAATAGCATAAAATACTTTGTGAGATATTAAAGAAGAAAACTTAGAACTTAATTTTTTTAAATTTTGGAATTGTTATCATTATTTCAAAATCAAATTTGGAGGAGCATTGTGTGAATTAGAAATCTTTTTGAATTCTCCCTGTTTTCTTTTTTTTTTTATATCATGAAAACATGTTTACAAATGATTTATTGAAAGTATTTCCCATCGTTAGATACTATTTTTCCCATCTTTCTGGCAAAGCTCGAATTCCGTCACGGAATCCTTGATGTTGTCATATGAATGGAACTGCTGGTCAGCCAGACCGTGTGCCATCGAACGGAAAAAGTGGTAATCGGACAGCGTAATATCTGGTGCATATGGCGGATGGGGTAAGACTTCCCATTTCCGCGAGAGCCTGAGGATTGTCATGCTGAAGGATCACTTTCTCGTACCTTTCCGCATGTTGCGGACATTTCTCGCGCAAAGCTCGGCTTAATCCCATCAATTGAAATCGATACTAATTCTCAATGATGCTTTGAGGTTTCGTAATAAATAACACCGACCTGGTCCCACCAAACACAAAGTATAACCTTCGCAGCGTAACTATTCGGCCGAGGCGACAACGAAGAACCTGTAATGAACCCATTTTTTATCACCCGTTACAATACGATGAAGAAACCCCTTCCTTTTTTTGTCACTGATGCAGTTGTTCATAGGTGAAAAAACGATCCTAACGTTCCTTGGCTTCAACTCATAAGGAACCCAAAGTTCTATGCTTTTGAGTCATTCCCAGCGCTTGCAATCGCCTGGAAATGGCTTGTCGGGTAACTTCTAATACTGGAGCAAGCTTTACCTGCGTTTGACACGGATTCTCATCAAACCGTGCTGTCAATTCAGATTTTTAGTCTTCCTTCACGCGAACGGTCGTCAACATCAAAATCACATGGTATTTAAAGCGACGGAACCAGTACCGATACGCTGTTTCACTTAAAACAGCATCTCCGTCAATATTTTAAAGCTCGCGATAAGCTTTAGCCGCCGTTTTCTTGGATTGAAAAAAAAAAATCAATACTTCCCGCATATGATGATTATTTGGCACTAAATCATACATATTCACAAAGCCAAAAGAATATGACGTCAGAAGAAAATCACTACTATGTCGAGCACTTACAGCTAGCGCCATATATTGGCACACTTACTACAAGTTTTCCTGTAAATTTCTCATACAATTTAACACAAAACAACCGCTTGCGAACTAGTGAATGAGAAAACGTACTAATCTTTTACGATAATGTTGGGAATTCTAGCGGAATTTCCAATAGAATGGGGTATTTGAAAGTGAGTATTCAATGTATAAAATTTTCCTGTAGAACTTTTTTCGGTCTCCCTGAAGAAACGTTCCGTATAAAACATTCTTCAGCAAATAGGTTTTAAGTGGGAGAGATCAAAAATATTATATATATATATATTTTTATATAACCGCACTTTTATATTATGTTTATATAACTGAATTTAAACTTTTCTTTTATGTAAAGAGAACACTGTTCGTATAGAAAATTCTGTTGGAAGAAAGATTTCATACAGAATAGTGTCCTAGAAGAAAATTGCTCTAAAATACACCTTTCTCGTTTATGTTTCAATAGCCTGCGTGATTAAAACACTTTGTCGTACAAGTATTATTAGTTTTTGGTTACAGGCTATTGAAGATATAACCAGCCACAATGTAGATTTAAAGCATGAACATTTTCTTGCGAATTTTTGTTATGATTTTATATTTGAATTTTTTAAAATTTCATATTTATAGATCCCGCCTGGGACAAAATAATTTCTCTTTATTTCTTCACACCAAAAATTAATCATAAAATCGACGGTTCCTCAACTGATGCAAATGATGCATCTGTGGAAGCGTTTGAGGGGGATGTTTTGGACTATACGGTGTGACGCAAAAAAGGTGGTTCGAAAATAATTTCGGTAATTCAAACACATTGAAAAGTATAGCTCCATTTTAAATTATTGATGCTTAATATTTGAACACACTTTTTACCTATAAAAAATAACCCATTTTCTCGATCGTGTAGTGTGTTAACTTCAAAACTTCTACAGAATGTAGATTCTATCAAAATTTTAAGTATATACCTGAGTGATACGTTTACAATTTTCCATTAAATTTGCTAATGTCAATGTAAAACAGATGAATGAATAAATATTAGAATTAATTCTAGTAGGATTAATAAGTAATTTTTTACTAAGATTGTAATGTGGTAATAAAGAACACCTTATTTTTGCACAACATTTGAGGTTTTATTTAGCTCAGATAGAATGGTCCAAATTAGGTCAAATATGAAGCGTTTTTTCGATAACCCGTATTGTAATTCCATTATGCCCTTTTCGTAAAATCCATCGTCTTTATAGGCAAAAGACCACAATAATCAATTTTCAAAAGCTTCCCTTTCATCAGCAAAATCATTCGCCATAAACAGGCACAGTTAGTAATCAGTATATGCCAGATCCAAGTGGATGCACAAGCCCGCCCAAACAAAGCTCCTGGAGCTACTGGCGAGTCATTATCGATGTGTGTGGCACGGCGTTAACCTAATGGAACGTAATTCCTCTCCTTTTTTCCAAAGCTGGCTGCTGCTTTGTGATAAAGTTCTTCAGACAATTGTCGACAATGCAGTTCCTTATTAAGAGTTTGGCCGTAGGAGCTCAACATATAGTAGATAATTCCTCACCAATCTATTCAAATACATAGCAAAACCATCCTGAATTCCAATAGCGGCTAGGCCACCGTTTGTGCCAGTTCACCAATTTACTTGGTTTACTTAACGGTGTCGAAAGTGACCATCTTTACATCATCAGATATCATCTACTTCAGAACTGGGCCGACTCTGTTGCGATTGGTGGTGGGAATTCGGTTCATAAAATTTTTTTGTCTCGACTCGCTTCCATGTAAAGGGCTTCCTTTTTTGGAAATAACCTTATTCAAGCAATTCCATCGATTTTTCAGTGCAATATTTAGCTCCTGGCCAACCGAATATCCATTTTTCGATTTTAAAAGTAAAGTTCAATAAAACACACATAATGCTATGATTTCGATGAAATTTGTATTTCATTATACTGCTTGGGTCTTGTCATTGTGTACGACATACAATGCCATTGAAATGAACGCTTCCGGATTGGTCGCATCAGTGGATTCTTTTGAGGTAGTTTTCGACCATTTTTCGCACATTTCGGGCGTTATCAACGTAAACGCGGCAATTGATGTAGCTAAAAAAAGGTTAAAGGCGTTAAACTACATGATCTTGGTGACTAGTTGACGTCGCCAAAATACGAAATTACGCTTTCGGGAAACTTCTTATCCAACAAAGCCAAAATCGGTCGCGTGGTGTGGCTCGTCTTGTTGAAACCGCATATTGTCCAGTTCATAATCTTCAATTGCATTCACAGAAAAGTTGGTTGTCTATTATTACCCATAACTTTTTCGAATGAAACTGGGATTATCCGCCATACTTTCGCTATTTATGCACAGGCCTGACTACATCTGTAACGATTCCAGTCTCTTGAGATTTCTTTATAATATTGCCAATTATTTGCACAGTAGGTCGATTATGACGACCATAATCACCTCGTAACTGTAACCCCAGACCAGCGGTTTTAAAACCACCATATGGATAACCCTGTGCAATGGTCGGACATGATGATGTCCATTATTCTATCAACATTTTTAACAATTAACCTTACAGAGAGAGAAGCAATTTTTACATCAAAATTACTGGAATAGCCGACGATCACCCAATACCATTTGGTGGTATTTCTGAACTTTTAGTGTCTGGCGTGGACACATCAATTGGTCGACCACTACGATGTTCGTCTCGTACACCTCGTTTAAACTATGCTATTCAATGTTTTACAGTCGTAAACGAAGGAGCAGACTCCTCCAGATTACAATATAGCTCGACTTTATTGGTTGGATTAAGATCATTCAAATGGAAAAGTTGAGTTACATAACGGTGACCAATTGTTTGCATGTTTACGAGTTCATTGAGATCGTTTACTTTTGATGGCTCAATTAAAAATACTGAAAAACTTGTCGCCTTGAAACTAAAATCATATGTTTTGTAAGGTTGTAACTCTTCAACCTATTGGCACCATTTAAATTTAAATTTTAAATATAACACAGATATTTAAAAAAATCGTGAAACTTTATTATATGGTAAAGTAGACAGAATGAGGTTATGTATGGAACAACACATCGGGCAGATGGCCGCCGCGGCCTTGCTGACACACACGCGATCTCTTAATGAAATTTTCAATGACCGTTTTGAATAAATGCTGCGATATTTTATTAAAGCAGCGTCCAATTTCCTCTTTCAATACTTGAGTCGTCGACGGCTTATTCGCGTAAACCATCGACTTCAAACAACCCCAAAGAAAAAAGTCTAACGGTGTTAAATCGCACGATCTAGGCAGCCAATTGCGGTCTCCAAAACGCGAAATAACACGACCGGGAAATGATTGATGCAGCAATTGAATTGTTTCTCTGGCTGTATGACATGTGGCGCCGTCTTGTTGATACCACATGCCCTCCACAGTCATTTCTTCAATTCTAGGCACGAAAAAACTGGTTATCATTTTATGCTACCGAACACCATTGACTGTTTGCGCTTGACATACCCCATTTTCATAAAAAAATTTCCAATGATTCCTCCAGCCCAAAATCCACACCACACAGTGACACGTTGAGGATGCACTCGCTTCTCGTAAATGAATCTCGTCACTGAAGATGATTTTATCGGTAAAATCAGCATTTTCATGTTGTCTCTCCCATACCCAATTAACGAACTCCCTTCGCTGTCCATGGTCAGCTGGCTTCAGTTCCTGAGTCAATTGAACTTTGAATGGATGAAGATGCAAATCTTTCGTCAAAATTCGCTGCATAGTGGAATTGGAGACACTAATTTGCTGAGCTCGGTGTCAAATTGAGGTGGATGGAGTTTGAGCGACATCATCACGCACAGCTACGACATTTTCGGTCGATCGATCTGGTCGAAGGCGCGTTGTTGTCTTTACATCACTAACAGACCCAGTTTTGGCAAATTTATCCATTAATCTCTTTACAGTTGACTCTTTTGGAGCATTATTGTGACCCCAAATTGATCGCAATTTGCGAACTGTAGCCGCAAAACTTTCAATATTTTGGTAAAACAATTTGACAATGAGAATGCGTTGTTCATTCGCATAGCACTCCATTTTTACTAACCTCGCACCTTCTACTAACACACAATAACAATTGTTGAAATGTCAAATAATGACACTTCGAATGGCGCCAAATTTAAATCTTGCGTTCTTTTTGGGACACCCTTTATATGTCAGTTCGACTAATTGTATATAATTCATGTTCATGTATGCATGTTTTTTGCTCTTAAGGAAGCTCGGCTAATTAAAAAAAATATATATATATTTTCTAAAATATCCCTTTGGAATTGACAACAAATTCCTAATACTACATTTACATTCATATTTCTTCCCTATACAATATCCTGTATCAAAAATATGATATTCCTTTTATTTATGTATGACCGTACTTCATAAGTCCGGCGTGAAATATCCTGGTTTGGCATTTTCAATTTACATCTGCAATTCAATACAGTAAAGGTCACCGATAGCTTTTGCTCCTACGCAGTTCATACACTGTAAAATAAGAACCCCAAATGTCTCCATAACTTCTCTTAATAATGTAAAAGGATTCCTTTGCATTCCGTAAATTAAAGTCGCTTGAGAGTTTATGATATTAGAGTATTATCCTTTTATTTATTTGACAATTTTTGTTTTTAAGCCATTTTAGCTAAATTAAATATGCAAAAAACGAAAGAAAAACCAAATACTCAGTGTCTGAGTCATTGATCTCTTAAGGGCTGTAACTAAAACAAAAACAATATGCTAACACTGATACCATGAGTACTAATGAATGAGGCACAATGAGCAAAGCTAAGCAACTTTATAGATTTCTACAAAGTTCAGTTAAACTATGAGGAACAAAAACATAACGAATGAGAATCCTGCCGTTTCCATTGTTTTTGTCTGTTACAAATTCTTATTATTGTTGGTGGTGAATCTACGAAAGTTCGATGAAAATTTCTTTCAACTTGTTAAATGTTTTAATATCAATCCATCAATCATGTCATATCATATTGCAAGCAAAAAAAAATTAGCAGAACGCTGCATTAACATATTATTAGGGAACAAAAGGGAGGAAAGGATTTTTACTGGGGATACGACAATGTTTTTAGAGTGTTTGTAAAGCTTGGAACACCCAATTCCACAGAACATATCGCAGTAAAAGTAACATTATATGAATCAGAAGTTGTAAAGAAGTTGATTGAGTTATTTAAGTGTGATGGAAAAAAATATTATAGAAAAAGAATCAATTTTTAACGAAAACATATTTAAGAAACCCAAAACAAAACTTGTAAGTACGATTCGGTACGGTACAATCGGTTGAGTTATTTAAGTATAATGGAAAAAAAGTTTATAGAAAAATGCAGATTTTAACGAAAATATTTACAATTTAAAAAAAAAAACAAACAAAACTGGTCAATGGTTTTAGACTAGTTTTGAATGCAATATGACAATTTTGATAAAATAGTCATATTACAAGAACAATAAAATGTGTAGTAAATTTTGTGACTCCAGTTACGATCGAATTTGTCATTTATATTCACTGTCAAAACTGGAGAAATGGAAATTGGTTATAAAAGTTCAGATTGTCTTCCTGGAATCAAAGTCGTGAAACTTCTCCATAAATTTCTCTTACAAAATTCTTTGATATGTTATGTTATGTTATGTTTGTTAAGAAAATCAATAAAGAAACTTTGCAAATATGAACAGTTTTAAATATAATAAAATATGACCATTTTGATAGAGTGACGACTTAGAAGAAGAATAAAGTGTGAAGCAAAACTTATGACTCTACTGGCGGCCGAATTTGTCATTTATATTCGCTGTGAAAACTAGAAAAGTGGAAACTATTCATAAAAGTTCAGATTTTCTTCCTGAAATCAAAGCCGTGAAGCTTCTCCATAAATTTTTTTTATAAATATGTAAAATTTTCTGATATGTTTGCATATTTGTAAAGAAAATCAATAAAAAATCTTCGCAAATATGAATAGTTTTAAATACAACATGACTATTTTGATAAAATGACGACTTAGAAGAAGAATAAAATGTGAAGCACAATTTATGACTCCACCGTCAAAACTGCACAAATGGAAATTGTTTATAAAAGTTCCGATTTTCTTCCTGGAATCAAGGTCGTAAAGCTTCTTTATAAATTTCTTTTATAAATACGTATAGTTCTTTGATATGTTTGCATATTTGTAAAGAAAATCAATGAAGAAGCTTCTCAAATATGAATAGTTTTAAATACAACATGACCATTTTGATAAAATGACGACTTAGAAGTAGAAGCAAAACTTAAGACTCCATATGCGGTCGAATCAGTCATTTCAATTCACTGTCAAAACTAAAAAAGTGGAAACTGTTTACAAAAGTTAAAATTTTCTTCCTAGAATCAAGGTCGTCAATAAATTTTCTTTACAAATATCTAAAATTCTTTGACATGTTTGCATATTTGTAAAGAAAATCAATGAAGAATTTTCGCAAATATGAACATTTTTAAATACAACATGACTATTTTGATGAAATGACGACTTAGAAGTAGAATAAAGTCTGAAGCAAAACTTATGACCCCACTTGCGATCGAATTTTTCATTTATATTCACTAACAAGTCATAGAGAGTTACGCTTCTCCAGAATGCGAGAAAATATGGAAAAGGTGACTCAAAAATAATGACCCAAATTTCTAGCCGTCAGATCCAAAACGATGTGGTAAAATGACGTGTTAAATTATATTCACAGCAACTCAATTCCAGTGCGACAGGGAATCGTACACGAGAGCGGTTCCAAAACTAGACGACCTGACGTATAGATGGTGTCAGTAGTTTTTTGGTATCGTGGAACGTATTTCCACATCAACGTCAATTTTATTAATCCATCAAAATGTACAAAGTTGTTCTATTTATACTAAAATGATTCATTCTAGAAAATGCTACGATATTTCAGGGAGAACACATATTTACGTAATGGGTGCAACAAAGACAGACATATTTACAGAATAGTGTTGTTTATCAAAGACTTAATTCTAGAGTGTTCTTAGTTACATAACAAGTGAAAAGGAGACAACAATAGACTATATAACGGGAGTAAGAGGAACAAACATAACTTACTGCCGTAAACGTAATTCCAGAAAAGTCCTATTTACAGATAAAGAGGGAAAGATATTACATATATCATACTTGAATGTTGTGGGAGCGGTTTTGATGATCTATACACTTAAAGAAATTATGCTCACATATTACAGTTTGAAAAAAGTTATTTTGGTGAAAAGTGGCAACCTTATAAAATACATATAATAAGTTCCAAAACGCCACTTTATTTGGTATATTTATTTGAGCCATCAAAAATAAATGATTTTAGAAAATTTGTGAACATGGAAAAAATTGACCACCGTTATGTAATTCAGTATTTTCATTTGAAAGGTCTCAGTCCTACCAATATTAAAATATGGGGTAGAACAGTTTCAATGAGGGCGTATGAGCTACCAAGACGAACACCGTAGTGGTCGACCAATTGAGGTGTCTACGTCAGACATGTTTAAGAAACTACACAAAATGGCATTGGATGATCGTCGTCTGAAAGTGTTTGGGCTGACTGAAACAAGCTGAAGGTGTGGGAGCTGGCATTTTAAAAAGTGCTATACATCGTATATTGGCCGAAGATTTGAAGAAGAGAAAGCTGTGTGTAAGATGGGTGCCGCGTTTGCTTTCAATATAGCAAACCCAGCATCGTGAAGATGTTTCAGTAGAGTGTTTGGCTTTCACAGCAATAAAGCCGAATTTTTGCGTCGATTTATAACCATGGATGAGACATGGCTCCACCACTTCACTCCTGAGGCAAAAGAACAGCCAAAGTAGAGGAGTGGAATGGAAGAATCGTGTAAAAAAAGGCGAATGCGGTTCAATCTGCAGGCAGGGTAAAGGCATCTGCGTTATTTTGCGATGCTTTTACTTTACACCATCAACGGCGAATATTATGCTGTTATTTTTTCCAAAATTAATATATATGCAATCTTATTATTTTTACTTCAAAGTATCAGAAAAATCTGGTAGTAAAGTAACCCCATATTTTAGTGTAGAAAACACATCTTTTAACGCTGTTTCTGTTAATGCTCAATTTTCAAGAATGCATCATGACAGCAGACTTCTAGAGCGAGTTTAGCTATAAAGAAGGAGAAATATTGTTTTTTTTTTTGGGATGACTGGCAAGTATTCTCCGTTCGAGACTACGTATGAAAATTGATGGCAACGTTTCTCTGGTGGCGGACGACTTCTTCTACGTCTATGATAGTAAAATAAAATGCCTGCTAAGCAATGTGCTTAGCAAGCAAGTTCATGGAAAAGAGCTCTTCCAACGACCAAAAATTAAACTATAACAGACACCAGTTCTACCTGTCTTACGGTACAGAATCT
>JAHXMU010000117.1:510653-553208 GCA_019455685.1 Philornis downsi | reverse complement strand
CGTATGAATTATGATCTGCTTGAGCTATATGTCGACATCGACGTGGTTAAGCGTATCGAAATACAGTATGCTGTACGGAAGAAAACAACCGCTCTAATAAGAAATATTCGAAAATGAAGTCGACAGGCGGAATAAATGGTGCGAATGGTGAAATTTCGAATGATGAATGCAATCTGCATTGAGGCATAAGAATTTGAAGTGATGAAATAAAGGAGGAGCTCAGAAGAGCAAAGTATTTGGAATTACAATATATATATATATATATGTACATACATATATTATCATATTACACCTACTAAATAATTTCTTCTTTCTTAATGTGGTCACCATATTAGAAACCTTCGAATTTTGTAATTCCAAATACTTTGCTCTTCTGAGCAATGAAGCACGACTATATAGCTATATATATACATATAGTCGTGAGTTCGGTAGCTGGTCGAGTCATGCGTCATTCTTTAACTAGCCTTCACTACGATATGTAATTATAGTTACAATCAGCTGTCTTCAATTCAGTGTTTTTTTAGCTTGGTCGTCCGTAGTCTGGCAAATGCTTTTATTAACCAAATCATATTTGAAGCGCAAACAAATTTGCCAACTTAGCTTCAAATTGACAAAACAAAAAAAAAACAAACAAACGCCTACACCCCAAATGTGTAGATGACGACACAGATAATGTCAGACACAGATAATGTCCCCAATAACCAATACAAGATGACTGGGCATGAGAATTACCCACATTATCCAGCCCTTAATGGTTCGTTTCTTATGGCTGCACGTTTTTGTGCAGCTCTAAGACACAGTTTGTTGAAAAGGCCATTTAATCTCATTCACAAATCCTCATCCTTTTCATTGTAGCTAGCAAAAGCCTTAGTAATGGTGTTGATTCTGCTCCAATAGTATTTAGTTTATGTTTTCACTCTGGGCAGCATCTCATTCGGTGCCCTCAGTCTTACCTTATTTGATTTCTTTCCTATTTTGTACCGTGACTAAGACAGCTTAAGATATATTTGTAATGGTCTACTTTTACTTGTAGTTGTAAGAGTCTGTAAACGAATTTTTTCATGTTTTCTTATCTGGATGGGATCAGTGTCAATTACAGGCGATTTTTTGGCACTTGAATAGGATTGGGGGATACAATTTTTGTTTATTTACATGGCTGGCACTTGCCAGCGACATCAGTGAGAAGTATTATTGTTAAGTTAGATGTTTACTAGAGATAGAGATGGAAATCTTGTTTTTCGTTTTGTATTAAAAAGAGAATAATGGAAACAAATTGAATTAAGTTAATTTTGTAGCGACAATGGAACTTTGTTTGTAAGGATACAATGCTGGACAGTCAATTTTAAGTGGACTGTAGTTGGTAGTTGGTAGTACATTTTCCTCGACAATAATGTATGTACTGCGTTTCAACAAACCCATATCGTGGCTATTTTTTTCTTTGGCATACGTATTGTCTTAATTAAGAAATATAAAATACGATGTGTACTTTTCCAAGATAAAATCTCTACTGGTAAATCCAGTAAAAACTAGTGCAGAGATTTTAGTGAGGTGAACCGACTCACATATAAATTCACCCAAGTTCCTTTGGCATTGATGCAAAACTGTGTGGATTGCCAATAAGTTGGTGATAAATCAACAAATGCTCTGAAATAGCTATGCATTTAGTACAATTGAATGATAGATATAAATATGTGTTCAATTGGGTAACTTGAATGGGTATAACCTAGAAATGACGGTATTATTCGAACAATTTTTCTACATTTTACTTACCTTATGTGGATGCTGGAACACAGGGACTTGCCAGGAAACTGCAGAGCGGAAGAGATGGCAAGACTAGCGACAACCTTATAGACTCCAGCCGAGTTAGAGTCCATGGGCATGCCTCTAGCCACTTGCAGGCTCCTACTGCGAGATAGGACACATTTAGCAGGGAATGATAGATGGGCGTCTACCCGAGGCTGTAATGAATTCAGACAGATGTGGTCTCGCCTAGACCTGAAGCATTCACACATACTGCTGTCACTATCAAGACACGACGTATCATTACTTGTATCCGTGTGACTGAAGTTTGCGACAAATGATTTCTGCAGGAGCTGTAGGGATGAAGAGGAAGAGGAGTCCATAGAACACCTTCTCTGCAATTGTCCCGCTCTGGCGAACAGACGGAGATCAACACTGAGCTCCTATTTCTTTAGAGACCTAAAAGATGTGAAAGATATAGATATTGTTCGACTTAAGAGCTTCTTGAGTCGCTCAGGATGGTTCAACGGAGGAAACTAGGGACATCCGTATCTCTAGTTTCCGTGTTATCACAATAGACTATACAGCCTTAATAAGTCTGTCTATTCAGACTGCTACATTGATCTGACCTGATCCACATATAATGTTATTGAAAAAATCTAACATATTGAATTATACGTATTGGGGTTTACCGATAGACCATGAAATTTTGCTTAATAGGTAAATTTTATTGGAGATGCCTAAAAGCTATGATACTGAAATCTATTTCCATTCTCTGAACTTAGTTCACCAAACCCATAACTTGTGCTTAATTTGATTGAATTCGATGAAACTATTTGAAAGATATGGAGCTAAAACTATGTATTGTTTCAATCGATTATTTAAAAGGAAGGTACTAAAACATTCATCGTTACTGGATCAAGTTTTCTTAAATGATGCGGCAAAGTAATAAAGTGGATAACAATTTAGATTGCTGAATTTTACGAATTAGTGGTTACCGGAAGAAAAATCAAGCCTCGAAAAAACCAACGAATTATATGAAAATTACAAGGAAAGACGGGACAACTCGATCCATTTCCATTTTCACACACTACTCAATCGAACACTTACTGTGCACAAAATTAAATTAAATTCAGGGGAATCATACAGAAGGTATGAACCTAACAATCTTCTTCTTCTTAGGTGGTGACTGGAATAGACATACTTATCTATTATACGCCGCCCGTAGAAAATAATTCCAAACGGTTCGATCTTCTGGAAGAAGTAGTACCTAGCGGTGGGCAATACTTTCAATGAATAATTTGTAAACATGTTTTCATAATAAAGTTTCATTCTTATAAAAAAAAAAATATTATCTTTTAACTTTTCATAATTATTGCTTGCATCTATTAGCTCTTGAAATGTTGTTTCTGTTCTTATAATTAGAAAACTCAATATTTTCCAATTTAAAAGTATCAAATTCTCAGCTGTCATCCTGCAAATACAGGGTGTCCGTCGGGAAGGTATACTACTTTGTTTTGCGCCATTTTGGTAAATATTAGCGTGGACAGTTCATATTTGGCAGTCGTGAAGTAGAGACGTGGCAAATTTATTATGAAAAAATATTCGATAAACCAACCACCAAACCAATCATCGATTACTGTGACGATGAGAAAGTTACGTGAAGTTTTTGGGAGAAACAATTTGCCAACAAGACGCACTATTTATCGTGTAGTAAATGATTTCGAAGAAAGAGGGTCTGTAGCTGTTAGGGCCAAGCATGGACCACAACGTACATCAAGATCAGCTGAAAACATTACTGCTGCTCAAGAAAGTGTTCAAAACAACCCATCAACCTCAATTCGATGCCGTGATCAGGAGCTTGGTCTTCAAAGAACAACTTTGGCCACAATTTTGCACAAGGATTTGCATTTGTTTCCATCCACAAGACCATTTACGCCGCCATACATATGCCAATAGGATGTTACAGCTCACCCATGACAACCCCGATTTTCATTAAAAAATCATAATGAGTGACGAAGCACATTTTCATTTGAAAGGATATGTGAATAAACAGAATAATGGGCAATGGAAAACCCTCAAGTTATTCGTCAGTCACCTTTGCAACCATTAAAAGTAACAGTCAGTCTGGTGTGCAATTTGGTCAGGAGGAATCATTGGACCGTACTTCTTTGAAACTGAAAACGGCGTAACGGTAATTCTCAATGGGGTATCGCTCGTGATATGATTGAAAGTTTTTAAAGCCACAACTGCATGCTTTGGGCTTGATTAACATGTGGTATCAACAGGACGGTACCACATCGCATATAGCCAGGAATACAATGAAAGTACTGCGAGACCTTTTTCCACAAAAAGTTATTTCAAGAAATGGTGATGTTGATTGGCCTCCACGGTCACCTGATTTGACTGCTCCGGACTTCTTTTTGTGGGGATATCTGAAAAGCAAGGTTTATGCAAACAGATCAGAAACTCTTGAGCATCTCAAACAAAATATTCGTGATGAAATTGATGAAATACCGCGTGAAATGTGTGAGAATGTAATGAAAAATGTGCTAGAAAGGGCTCGCATTTATGAGGCTAACAGACGCGGACATTTATCTGATATTGTATTCCATACATAATTGCCGACATTAAATAAAACATTTATCAATATAAGATCCATTTTCTTTCATTTAATCGGAAATTATAAACAAACAAAGTAGTATATCTTCCCGACGGACACCCTGTACCAGTGCAGGCAACTGTGACAGGTTGCTGTTTTTAGGTTATTTTTATTTTTTCTATTGTATATTTCAGTCATAATGTTTAATAAGCTTGTAGGGTTTATTGTGATAAAATCTGTGACATTGATTGATTTTTATGGCTTTTAAAATGTTGCGATACGGCTCACAAAAAGGCTGGCATTTGCAATAAACCACCGTACAATTTTTGTAATGTATTTAAAGAATTTACGTCAATTGTTAGGCAAACAAAATCGTTAGTCCACAAAAATTGTAATACTGCTACTAAATTGTAATACTGCTACAGTGACAGGCGCACCGCAATGTTCGCTTTTAATCATACTAATGCATTTCAAGAATAATGATGTCTTTTGGAACATAAACAAATTGAAATATTCAAAGTAATTGTAATTTAAAACTTTTGAATGCGAAAACAAACAAATATTTGCCTAAATCGGCACGCGCGTGAATTTTATTTATAACATTTTAAGGGATATAAAGAATTTCTATGCTCTAAGTCATAATAAGATGGCAATGTTACCTTTTTGAGAAATATTTGAGTGGCAGTTGGAAATAAAAATGCAAAAACTTCATTCAAAATAACCGCCTACATATAAAATTTACATTTTGTGCAAATGGGTGGATACGAGGCAAAGACGTTTAAGCTGAAGAAGCATTTCTGAGTTTTCAAAGTTTCAAATGAATTAAAATGGGAGGGGGTCCAGTGCAAATTAAAAAATATATTTGGTAGGACTTTTAAAGTAAGTCCTTCGCCATCAGTTGGCCAAACAGGAGTGTTCTTTTTTAAAGGATAACAAAAAAATTTCCGAACATTTTTTCTAGAGAATTTATGCTTCATATGTTACACTAAAGGCTAAGGAAACAGTTTTAACGCAAGTCTTAACGTCACTTTCTATCTACACTCAAAACTCACGTATTAAAAACAACGTATTATAATATTATTATTATAAATTTCTAAGATCTCCCCTGTTTCGAGGTTAAAGATTTTGCTAAGTCTGTAGTAAAAACTTAAGCTTAAAGTTTCTATAAATTTAACTAATGGAAATGACTTCTGATAATTGTTCATTTTGTTCTTGTTATCCAACCGATAAAATATTTTGCCTCTGTAATTGGATGTAAAAGTGAGGAACATGACTTTAACTATCACATGTTTTGTGTTTCCTGTTTGTCCTTTCTTTTCCTGTTAGTCATAGAATTCGCTATAAATATTGCCCAAGTTATTCGAATGAATATTTCATTGTGTTTCGCCATATGAAGATTCTTGGTATTTTACGCATGGCTTCATTGACATTTGAAGTAGGCCATTGACGCATTGATAGAGTATTACTCCGAAAAGTGTGTCAATGGCCATATACGGAAAACCAGAATCAGTTTTCCTAGTAAAAGGAACGAAATTCAGAGAATATAAATTAATTCTCAAGTGCTTCAAAAATAGAAATATCCAAAAAATATATAATATCTTCCAATCATATACTTATATATATGTACATATATATAGGTATGTTAACGAGGAAAAACGACCTAACTAACTATTTATCGTTTTGAGATATGAAGTGGTTTTCAAACGAGTATAGAAATTTCAGCCAGGCGAACCAACTTACATATACCCTCACTCAGCATCCTTTTGCATTGGTGTAAAAATGTGCGGAGTGGCAGAAGAGGCGCGATAGATCGCTAAGTTCGTTTCTCTACTTAGAATAATGCAAAATTCTAAATTTAATACAATTAAATGAAAGATGTCAATCCAGAAGTACATGGTTCAAATTAAATAATCTGTATGGGAGGTACTAGAATCGGCATGGTTATAACTGTGGTCACAACTCATAACAGCCTAAGTCTGTTTTTCAATATTTTCAGTACAGGAGTTTAAAGTTTTGAATCTTCACTGAAAATCAGGAGAAGGTGTTTTTTGGAAAACTTTGCTACAGATTCCAAGTAAACGAATTTCTTTACTTAGCTGTTAACAAAAAATAGTTGTTTATTCTTGCAGTCAAAAGAAAGAAAGAAAGTCAAAAAGTTCAAGTTGAGTTAGGCTATTATTCCAGATTAAATAAAAATTTTTTTGTTTGGAGAAAGACCTTAAGTCAATTTATGTTTATCAAAAAACGAAATTGTAATTCGGAATAAGAGCTTAACTCAAGTTAGGAAAATAAAATTGTTTCTTTATTTTTTTGGATTAACGACTTAAGTTGATTTAGGCAATAATGAAAAAATATTGTTGTTGTTAAATTGACTTAGGCAGTTATGCCAAAACAGTCATTTAGAAAAATAACTTAAGCTATTAGGTTTTTTAGGATTAATTCCCTTCCTAGAAGAGATACAAACATGAAAAATTTAGAGCAAATAAATTTGGATACGCTGAATACGATGGTGCTAATAACTCAATTGTGTCCTAAATCGAGTTAGGCTGTTACGGGTTGTGACCACAGATATATGTATATTGAAATTTCAGCCAGGGAAATCGACTTACATACAATTTCACTCAGCATCCTTTTAAACTGATGGAAAAATGTGCAGAAGAGGCATGATATATCGCTAAGTTTGTTTCTCTACTATAATGCTATATGTAAATACTAAATTTATTGCAATTGACTGGAAGATTTAATTTCTTTGGGAGCTTTTATAATCGGCACGGTTCGCTTTTCGATTTGTTCACGTTTTACCAAAGATTACATAAAATGTAAGCTGCTGCAGTTTAGGAATTAGGAGTTACATGGAAAAAAAATTATTATTATTTTATTTCCATACCGCAACCCAAAGCCGCATACGGACAAATTGAATACGCAGGCCAACATTTTGAGACACAAGTTTGAAATTTTATAATTCAATTCTTAAAAAGTTTTAAAAATGATTATTATAACAATAGTAATGACAGTATTAATAACAAATATCAAGAGAGATAGGATATAAAATGTGTACCATCAATTTGTAGTGAAGTACAAGGTGTCCGTCGAGAAGTTATACTACTTTGTTTGTTTATAATTTTCGACCAAATGAAAGAGAATGGTTTTTATATTGATAAATGTTTTATGTAATGTCGGCAATTATGTATGGACAACAATATCAGATAAATGTCCGCCACACAAATGCGAGCCCATTTGAGCACATTTTTCATTACATTCTCACACATTTAACGCGGTATTTCATTAATTTCATCACGAATATTTTGTTTGAGTTGCTCAAGCGTTTCTGGGTTATTTGCATAAACCTTGCTTTTCAGATATCCCCACAAAAAGAAGTCCAGAGCAGTCAAATCAGGCGACTGTGAAGGCCAATCAACATCACCATTTCTTGAAATAACTTTTTGTGGAAAGAGGTCTCGCAGTAATTCCATTCTAATCCTGGAGGTATGCGATCTTGGCACCGTCTTGTTGATACCACAGTTTAATCAAGCCCAAAGCATGCAGTTGTGGCGTTAAAAAGTTTTCAATCATAACACGATATCGCTCCCCATTGGCAGTTACCGTTACGCCGTTTTCAGTTTCAAAGAAGTACGGTCCAATGATTCCTCGTGACCAAATTGCACACCAGACCGAATGTCATTTTTAATGGATGCGAAGGTGACTGATGAATAATTTGAGGGCTTTTCATTGCCCAGAACCGACTATTCTATTTATTCACATACCCATTCAAATGAAAATCGGTGTTGTCATGGAAAAGCTGTAGTATCCTATTGTCATATGTAAGGCGTCGTAAATGGTCTTGTAGAAGAAGCTCTTGTGTCAGCCGAATCTTTAATAGAAACAGATTCAAATCCTAGCGCAAAATTGCGGCCAAAGTTGTTCTTTGAAGACCCATCTCCTGTTCACAGTGTCAAATTGAGGTTGATGTATTGTTTTGAGCACTTTCTTGAGCAGCAGTAATGTTTTCAGCCGATCTTGCTGTACGTTGTAGTCCATGCTTGACCCTATCAGCTGCAGGCCCTCTTTCTTCGAAATCATTCACTACACGATAAATAGTGCGTCCTGTTGGCATGTTGATTCTCCCAAAAATTTCACGTAACTTTCTCATCACCACAGTAATCGATGACTGATTTTGATAAAATGTTTCAACGATTAAAACACATTGGTTTATTGAATATTTTTCCATAATAAGTTTGCCACGTTTCCACTTCACGACGGACAAATATGAACTGCCAAGATTAATGTTTACCAAAATGGCGGCAAAACAAAATAGTATAACTTACCGATGGACACCCTGTATAATTATTCTACAACCAAGACACTAAGAACTTTTTAAATCGAAGCAATGAATGAGAATCTTTTGTATTCATACGGAATTATTGAATTCCATAATCGTATACTATGAAATCGAAAAGACCGCTGCATTATTAGCGTTTGTGCCAGCGGTAGTTGTAAAATATTGTTTCTTGAAAATCTTTCAAATATAAATTTGAAAACTATGTATTGGGGAGTGGCAAATTTTATAGTTTTGTAGAAAAACAAATTAGTTCTAAATTCGATAAAGTTTTCAAATACACATCCCAATAAACCCAATGGCATGTGGTGTAACAAGATCATATTTTAATTTATACACAAAACGAATTAAACGGTTAAACCATATTTTTTATAGCTCTAGTCTACCTCTACTTATTCCAGAATAAACTTCTAACCCATTTATAACATGTGGCACCAATATTACCTTGGCGATATGTTTTCGTATTTTTAGCGGAAGAGGCATATTTATGTTATATAACTTGCGTAGCATAGAAGCTACTTGCCTGATATGGTTTTCAAATTTGAGACCAACGCCAATACCAAATTCTAATGCGTTCATGGTGCTAACATTATCAATAATTAAACTATTTAATATAAACGAAACAGATCCGCTAGGGATTAAGTTAAAAGTTAATGCTTTTGATTTAGACGGTTTTATATGTATAAAAGTAGTTTCACACCAGCAAATTGTATTTTTGACTCATTATTTACACAATTTTGGAAGCTATCAAAAAAATCCTTATTCTCTTCATAAGCCAGGACTCGCAAATCATCAGCATATAAATGAGTTTAAAAAGAATGTATATGTCCAAAGATGTCATTGAAAACAACGTGGGCCCTAATACAGAACCCTGCGGTACACCACGATATGTCCGTCTTAAATCCAAGTTTTCAACCTGGAACTGAACATATTGTATTCTAACACATAAAAAAGAACGAATGAAATGACATGCCGACGTCCAAAAGTTATAAATTTGATATACGAATAGCTTATTTAATAGCGTTTCATGACATACTCGTATTGACTCAAAGGCACGGATAAGGTTCATGTAATTTAACCTTTATTTCACCAATCAACCAATCAACCATCAATGATACTGTACTGTGCCCTTTCCTAAATCCTGATTGAAATTCTAATATTAATGAAATTTTCTGTAAATATAAACACACCTGGTCATTAATAAGCAATTCGGAAACTTTTGAAAGTACTGGTTGAATACTTATCGGTCGATAATCAGAACATTGTTGAGGAATTCTAACTTTTGATAGAAAATTAATTTTCGAAAATCGATCAATTTGTATGGGAGATACCAAATAGAGCGTGTTTAGCAGATTCATTTTTCTCAAATGTGACCAAGAATTATAAAGTAAATAATAAATAAATATTACAGTGCTGCAGTATACCTATCCGAATTTACAAGAATTAATTTGAATTTCGGAAAATGGACCAATCAACATGGAAGGTACAGAAGAGGACTGACAAAGCAGTTCGATTTTATTCTCTAAACCTACCCTGGCAAATCCTTAACATACCTATATTTAAAATGTCACTGTATAGCATACCGAATAGAACATAAGAACGTAAGAATATATGAGTTAAATCGGTTATATGTATCGGTTAGTTGTTTAACCAAACGATCTTTTCCAGTTTTTACCAAAAATATATTAGTAAATCTAATCCATGGATAAAAATTCAGCTTAGGAGCTTCAAGGCGAAAACTGAGTTTCGGAAAATGGGTCAGTTTGTATGAAAGGTACCAGGAGAGGTGAATCAACCTAGCTTATTCACAGTTCCAAATTACGATCTGCAGAAATAATAGGCAAGTTTCATAAAAATGTACGGCATCTATTTTATCCACAAGCAATAAAACCAACCAAATAGATGGATATCGCTCAATCGACGTAAAAAATCAGGAAACACATTTAACCAAAAGACACTTTAAATGCTTCCTTTTGAGTGTTAAATTTTTTTCGGTATCGAATGATATACGAGTATATCTCCTTTCACCAAGTATCTTAGAAAAACTATGGGCAAAAAATATGTCCGAGAATATGCTTTTGATCGATAATTTTTTATAAATTATAGTACCCTGAAAGACACTTCTCATATAGGGAATAATATTGGCATAAGACTAAATGCCTTGGAAAATATTTCATAAGTAAAAATGTTACCGAAGAAACTTTTATGAAAAAAAGTACGTTGGCTGGATGTTTCCATACAGTAAAGAGTCTTAGAAACCACTTTTCATATAGAAAAGTATAGAAAGGATACAATTTCAATATAGATAATTGTCTTGAAATATAGAAAAATATAACACTGGCAAATCGCCGTTTGTGGCGATAATAAAAATTAAATGGTGGCATAATTTATTTAGAGAGGTTTGCCAAAGCTTGTGAAATCGTTTTGTCAGAACAAAACTCAATATTTCTACTTCAATAGCATCGCAGGCGATGCACCGATGCATTTCGAGGTAAGTGAACAGGTGAAAAAGTTATTTTTTCGTAAAAAAATATAATTGATTTGTCATGTTCGATCAAAAACACGTCCGTTGTCGATCGGAAACACGCTCTTCTTAGCCTATTTCGTTACTTTGACCTGTCATGATTAAAGAAACTGTACTCCTCATACCTTCCAATGTGCAATAAATAATAAATAAATAATACATAGTGATAAATTTTTATGTTGGTACACTCATCTCGAAGATATGTTGACGGTTTTACCCGCACAACATGTTTAGTTTGATTGTGAGGCATAAATGAGACAAGTATTTTACATGTTCGGCGATTTTCTGTTATCGAAAAAAATGCATCAAAGAAGTTTCATCAAATTTTGTGTAAAAAAATAGAACTAAGTGCTCAATAACACTTGAAATGTTGACAGTGGCATACGGTGAGAGTACTCTGAGTCAACAAAATGTTTACAACTGGTAAAAGTTCTTCACAGAATGTCAAGAAGATGTGAATGACGATGCTCGCTCTAGACGTCCTAGTACATCAACAACCGATGAAAATGTTGGAAAAGTGGGAAAAATTGTTACAGAGAATCGTCGAATCGAAATTAGAGAAGTTCCTGACGATATCGGCATATCAGGTGGCTCATGTCATGCAATCTTTTTGGAAATTTTGGGCATAAAGCGTGTGGCAGCGTAGTTCGTTCCAAATTTCCTGAATTTTGACCAAAAACAATAACGCATAAGCATCGCTCAGGAATTGTTGAATGACGTCAATGATGATCCAGATTTGCTTAAAAGGGTCATAACTGGTGACGAATCATGGGTACCCGTATGTACATAGTTATGCCATCGAAACCAAAGTCCAATCGTCCCAATGAAAGAGCCCAGGACAGCCAAGACCAAAAAAAAGCACGCCAAGTTCGATCATATGTCAAGGTTTTGCTCACTGTTTTGTTCGATTACCATGGCGTAGTGCAGCAGGAGCTCTTACCACAAGGTCGTACGGCAAATAAGGAATATTACCTTGAAGTTATGCGCCGTTTGCGTGAAGCAATACGAAAAAAGCACCCGGAATTGTGGAAAGAAATTCATGGCTTTGCATCATAATAATGCACCTGCTCACTCATTTTTGTTTGTGAAATATTACTTGGTCAAAAATAACACCGTTATCATGCCTCAGCCACCGTATTCATCAGATTTGGCCCTCTGCGACTTTTTCCTGTTCCCAAGATTGAAGAGACCCAAGAAAGGATGGCGTTTTGCGACGATTGAGAAGATAAAAACCGAATCGCAGAGAACTCAAGGGCATACCAAAAGTGCATGTCAGAACTGTTTCGAGGATTGTAAAAAACGCTGGCAGAAGTGTATTATATCTGAGGGGGACTACTTTGAAGGAGATAAAATAGAAATTGATGAATAAATAATTTTTTTTTTTTTGAGAAAAATTAAAATTCACCTTATTTTTGAGCACACCTCGTACCTTCACACCTCCGGATGAAATCACAAAAATTGCTATTATGGAAATTTGTTAGAACTTTCGAAATATACAGAATTATGTAATCGCACTTTGACGACAACATGTGTCCTGAACACATAAGCATTAATTAAAATATTCTTACTTATCTTAATATTTAGAGATATGATGAATTTTTTTTTTTCAAAAATAGCCTTTCTGAAATATTACTATAGCTTGCGAACAATATCGAATATTAGGTTGGGGGGAATTGCACACAAATATGTGTTTAAATAAGGACAACTATAATAACGAATAAACTCGATTTTGTGCCAACTCCACTTACGTCACGTTTCCTTGCGATGGCAGATAAATTTTTCACAAATAACAGTTTCGATATATTTAGATTAGTTATATCATAATATATTCTGTGAAAATGGTTCGTTTGACATCCAAATTGGCAATACAGGGGAACCCCACATTCTTTTAAGCGTTCATCCATAACGACGTAACAAAGCAGTTGATCAAATGGCAACGAATGAGGGACAGGCAAATGGCATCTCTAGTAATAGGATAATAAGAATTATAACGTTATGCATCATATATTTTGCTACAACTTCCTAATATTTCTAAAAAGCACCTTCATAAAAAAGTTTCCAAAGGCACAGCTAAATATGTACTTTCCCATCCTAATAAAGGTAACTAGAATGGACATGAGTAAAACAATGGCAATTTATATTTAGCTGGTAGCTAGAAATCATCTCCTAACAGAATTTAATTCAAGGCAGTTTTCCTTAGAAATTTAATATTTCTGAGGGAAACAATGGCAATTTGTATTTAGGTAGCAGTTACAAATCGTCTCCTAAGAGAATTTAATTGAAGGGACTTTTCCAGAGAAATTTAATATTTTTGATTCTAATCGAGATTTGATGGTTCTCCGACCTAAAGTATCTTTTAAAATTGAATACAACAATATATTACAGTAAATTGAAATATCTTATTTAGTAAAAGCATCCCCAAATCAAAAAAACAAAAAACTGACAGAATATCATTTCCTTTCATTTGCAAATCAAAAACTTAATATATTTTCTCCTTTATGAAATACAATCAAAAAAAGACTGACAGAATTTCGTTTTCTTTTATTTGCAATCAGAAACTGAAACTATAGAGTGATTTTCTTAATATTATTTTTTTTTTAATCAAATAAAACACTAAAATTTGCATCATATATTAAAATTGTTTATTGGAATCGATTTCCTTTTAATATTTAAAGATAATTTCATGTAAATGTTGTCCACGGCTCCGTCTCAAAATGTCCACTCGGAAGGTCCAATTTTTTGCCAATTTTTTTAGCATTTCGGTCTGTATTCCACGAATAACGCGTGCTATGTTATCCTGTAAGGTTTTAATAGTGTTCGGCTTGTCCACATAGACTAACGACTTGAAATAATCAAGAGGCGTTAAATCGCAAGATCTTGGGGGCCAAATCGAAAGATAACCTGCTCACCAAATTCATCCTTCAACATATCTGATGTTTCGCGAGCATTGTGGCATGTTGCACCATCCTGATAAAACCACATGTCAACCAAATTCAACACAACCAATTGGGGCAAAAAAAAGAAAAAATCGCGTATCATGGCTGGATATCTTTCGCCGTTGACGGTAACGTTTCTTCCACGGTCGTCTTTGAAGAAAATGTACCGATGATGCCACCAGCCCATAAACTACATCAGACTGTCGTTTTTTCGGAATGCTTGTCCATCACTCCAGATGCAACAGTTTTGCTTGTGTAAGTATCCGTTCAGCAAGACATGAGGCTCATCGGTGAACACAATTATTCGATAAAACAGTGGATTTTCATTGAGCTTTTGTAAGGCCCATTCACCAAATTAGACGTTGTGATAGGTCATTCGCCTCCAATTCTTACGTGAGTTGAATTTTATAGGCTTTCAAACCCAAGTCGACCTGTAAAATTTTCCCTGTGGTTGAATAACACATGCCCAATCGCTGAAAACGGCGAGGAATTGACATTTCAGGATCGTCATTAACACTGGTCGCTACGGCTGCAATATTTTCTTCGGTACGCATGCGAGTCGATGGTTTTATGTCCAACAAAGTAAATTTGATGCGAAATTTGGAGATAACCATAAAATGGTCGTATCAAACGATGCACATTTATCACAGAGCACGAATTTTGATAATAAATTTCAACGATTTGCAATCGTTGCTTGTTTGTTATTCTTTCTACGATGAAATGGCAGAGTATACTGTAGACTTTTAACTTTGACAGAAGTTATCATGGGAGGTTTCAAGAATTTCAGAAAGAAGAGTTTGAAGTCGAAAATCAAAAATATATTGGAATTTTAAATTATTGTTGAATGTAGATTCATGCTTGTGTAAGAAGAAATCACAAATACATTAAGAGTGATACAGCAAACAATTTTGTATCGTTTAAAGTAGTTAACAGTGCGTCAATAGGGAGAACATTTTGTTCTCTGTGAACTGACACCTAGAAATGTTGGACATAGATTTTGCATATATGATATACTGCCTACCAAGCATAAACGAGATGTTTTCTTGTATCATATAATAACTGGTGTTGAAAAATGGATTCACCATTATAACAAAAAGAAGGAAAACCCGTAAGGGCTACGCAGCTATGCTTCAATATCGACAGCCAAGCTAACTATTCAAAAAAGTTTACGTCGTATAATTGGTGGAATCAAAGCTGGTGTTATATAAAGGGTGTCGCAAACAAGAACGCAAGATTTAAATTTGGTGCCATTCGAAGTGTCATTGTTTGACATTTGAACAATTGTTATTGTTTGCTAGTAGAAGGTACAAGTTTAGTAAAAATGGAGCGCTACACGAATGAACAACGCATTCTCATTGTGAAATTGTTTTACCAAAATGGTGAAAGTTTTGCGGCTACAGTTCGCAAATTGCGATCAATTTGGGGTCACAATAATGCTCCAAAAGAGTCAACTGTAAAGAGATTAATGGATAAATTTGCCAAAACAGGGTCTGTTAGTGATGTAAGGACAACAGCGCGCCTTCGACCAGGTCGGTCGACCGAAAATGTCGCAGCTGTACGTGATGATGTCGCTCAAACTCCATCCACCTCAATTCGACACCGAGCTCAGCAAATTGGTGTCTCCAAATCCACTACGCAGCGAATTTTAACGGAAATTTGCCTCTTCATGTATACAAAATTCAATTGACTCAAGAACTGAAGCCAGCTGACCATGGACAGCGAAGGGAGTTCAATAATTGGGTATTGGAGAGACAACATGATCATGGTGATTTTTTCGATAAAACCATCTTCAGTGACGAGGCCCATTTCCATCTTGGTGGCTTCGTCAATAGGCAGAATTGTCGCATTTGGGGTGAGGAAAATCCTCGAGTGATTCACAAGAAGCAAATGCATCCTCAACGTGTCACTGTGTGGTGTGGATTTTGGGCTGGAGGAATCATTGGGCCTTTTTTCATGAAAACGAGGCATGTCAAGCGGAAACAGTCAATGGTGTTCGGTATCGTGAACTGATAACCAGTTTTTTCGTGCCTAGAATTGAAGAAATGAATGTGGAGGCCATGTGGTTTCGACAAGACGGCGCCACATGTCATATAGGCAGAAAAACAATTCAAGTGCTGCATCAGTCATTTAAATCTTGCGTTCTTGTTGGGACACCCTTTATTACCGGGTTATACATTTTTCGGTTTCACATGTAAAGTTTAATAAAACACACGTAAAGCTATAATTTAATGATGAATTTAATGATGTTTTTCGACTGAAACTTCTTGAGCATTTTTCGCATACATAAATCTCTTTCATATTACTTTTTTACTGTACGTACTGCGGATGTTTTGGTTGCTTGTTTTTAAGTAGTAGAAAAATATTAAAATATTAAAGAATTGAGATGAGCCTTTTTATGTTTTCTTAATTGTTACTTCTCACGGGACATGTTAAAACTTAACTAGAATATTATTTATTTTTTGGCTTTTACTTTTACATTTAATGGCTGGGGAGCCAATAAGTTCTTGTTATTATAATATGCTCTATATATGTATTAATATTAGATTTATTTATACTCGTAAGTATCAGGAATAATGAATCTGTTCAGGATATTATGGATATATATATTGTATCGGCGAAGAAATTAATTACAAATAGACAAAAGGTGAAACAAGACCAACAGGGTTGCACCATAATCACTAAAAATCCAGATAATGCAGACCTTTTCTTCAATTTTCGTAATATAGTGGATTATGAGTTTCTTCTAAGGAATATATTTTAATTGTTTGGCATCAATTGCATGAAGTTATTCGTTACCAATATTGATAATATTAGTAAAATTCGCCTGAGTTACCACCATATGGGTTCTGGTTATCTGCTTAATTCAAAATACCGCTCCGAGGATGTCGTTTTAAGTCTATTAACTTATCTCTTTACTGGATTTAAAACAGCATTCCCGGAGCGGCCTCTTGAATTTAGCAAATAGCTAGAACCTATATGATGGTAACACAGTGAATACTAGGAATATTATCAATATTTGGTGAAAATAAGCAGTATGCAAAAACTTGTAAATAACTTAATGCGCTGTTATTTAAGTACAGATTACAGCACTACTCCAGCGTTGGTCGCTTTGAATTTTTTTGCCCGTGTAGTGGTTATATTATATACATTACAATACAAAAGTTTTTTAATTTCATTTCATTCTTTATCACACGAAAATTTTTATGGCTGACAAAGTTTACAAAACTAAAGTTTCGTTTTGCCAGGTAAGGCAGATGGCATCCCATTTTTTCTCCACTCAGTTTAACTGTAATTCAAACATTACATTACAACTTTCATGACAGGCATTAAGTGCACTACTTGCATTTCATGGCAAATGTACAGGTGAAATCTTTGTTGCATTCGATTCCATAGAACAGAGGAAACTTCGAGCAGAACAAATCTATACAGAAAGAAACTTAAAAGTGTCACAAGACCACAAAGAAAATGGCACAAGTTATGGGGTGGCACACGACAAGTAACTTAAAACTTTTTATAATGTCTTTGTTTTGCTCCAGGTACTATTCAATTTCCAGGTAACAAGCGGAAGATGCCAGCTCCAGCTTTAAACAGGATCTATTGTTGAAATGGAAAATTCTCTTTCAACTATTCCAGCTATTGGTAACGACACAATTAAATTCATAGAAACAGGAAGTTGTTTATTTAGTCAACAACTGGTGAGTTGAGGCAGTAAGTGAGTTCGCCAAAGGATATAATTTAACAAGAAATACTTGTTCTCGAGAACACAAATGTTACACAAATTGTTTCCTTTTATATTCCTGCAACGGGATAATGAACAACGTTAACATTTGCGGTAATATACAGTGATCTTGGTTTTAAATTTATGGTTATGATAACTTATATAAATCTTGCATATATTATTCATATTTTATACTCAAGATGTCGTTCGTTGAGGAAACGGTTAGGTTAGGTTAGATTATTGTGGCTGAATAGAAATACTGACTTAGACCACATAGTCCATTGTAATACCACGGAAACTAGAGAAATGGATATCCCTAATTTCCCCCGTTGAACCATCCTAAGCGCCCCAAGAAGCTCTTAAGTCGGAGAATATCTATCTCCTCTATCTATCTCGTAGGTCCCTAAAGAAATAAGAGTCCAGTGTTGATCCCCACCTATTCGCAAGGGCGGGGCAATTGCAGAGAAGGTGTTCTATAGACTCCTCCTCCTCTTCATGTCTACAGCTCCTGCAGAAGTCACTAGTCGCAATCTTTAGACTCATTGTAAATCTTCCAATCAGACAGTGCCTCGTCATGACGGATACAAGTAATGAGGCGTCTGGTCTTCATAGCGACAGCAGTTTGTGTTAACGCTTCCGATCTAGGCGAGGCCGCATTTGTCTGGATTGATTACAGCCCCGGACAGACGCCCACGTACCATTTGCCGCTTAATATGCCCTATACCCCAGTAGGAGCTTGAAAGTGGCTAGAGGCACGCACACGCACTCCAACTCAGCCGGAGTCCGCAAGGCTATTCCTAGTTTTACCATCTCGTCTGGTATGTCCCTGTAGCCCAGCATCCACATAAAGTGAATGTTGAAATATTGAGCCATCTCGTTAAGAAATCTGCGGCATTTCGGTACTGATATTAAGTTCAGGAAGACAGAATCCCGAGATTTACTGGCAGCATAACTGTCAGAGAATATGGTAATCTTCACCGTGGTGAGGGTGTTATATCTCAGCGATTCTGCCACTTCCTTAATGGCCAACATTTCGGCGTGATAAACACTACAGTGATCAGGTAGACTTCTTGCTATAGTTAGCACTATATAGTTAGTCCTGGTACAATATTTGGAGCATTGTCCGCCGTTCGACTACAGATGGCCCTACCAGGAAGTTATGGTTGAAATTATCAAGCATAATATGTTGTATTGTAAGTTGGGACACCTAATAATACCACAACTGTGATTTCTTTTTTTTTTTTTTGTCGTCATCAAATATTTTTTCAGTGAAGATTTCGATTTTTGAGATGAATTTATGTCATATGTAGGTACTTTTGATTTACTTTTTTTAGTTTGAAGAGATCTGATTCTACTGCTTGTAGAAGCCTATGGCAAAGCTGCTTTGGGTGACAGAAGTTGTCGTGAGTGGTTTCAAAAATTTCAGAAAGGAGAATTTGACGTCAAAGACCAGGAATTTACCGGGATTTATAATCATTATTGGAGGTAGATTCATGCCAGCGGCAAGAAGAAATTGTAAGTACATTAGGAGCGATACAGCAAACAATTTTGTAACGCTTAAAATAATTAACATTGGGTCAAAAGGGAGGGCATTTTGTTCCCTGTGAACTGACACCTAAAAATGTTGGACATAGATTTTGCATATGTGATATACCGCATACCAAGCAGTAACGGAAACGAGAAGCTTTCTTGTATCATATAATAACTGGTGCTGAAAAATAGATTCACCATTATAACAAAAAGAAGGAAAACCCGTAAGGGCTACGCAGCTATGCTTCAATATCGACAGCCAAGCCAACTATTCATAAAAATTTACGTCGTGTAATTGGTGGAATCAAAGTTGGTGTTATATATTGCCGGGTAATACATTTTTCGAGTTCTCAAGTGAAGTTTAATAAAACGTACCTATAATTTCAATGAAACTTTTAGTTCATTATAACCCTTGAACCTTGCGATTGTATGTACTTCTTATACAATACAATTTTAATGGCCGCCTATGGGTTGATTGCAACAGTGGATCAAAATAAACATTATCATGTTATCTCTCCAATACCCAATTAACGAACTCCCTTCGCTGTCCATGGTCAGCTGGCTTCAGTTCCTGAGTCAATTGAACTTTGTATGCATGAAGATGCAAATCTTTCGTCAAAATTTGCTATATAGTGGATTTGTAGACACCAATTTGCTGAGCTCGGTGTCGAATTGAAGTGGATGGAGTTTGAGCGACATCATCACGTACTGCTGCGACATTTTTGGTCAATCGACCTGGTCGAAGGCGCGTTGTTGTTTTTACATCTCTAACAGACACAGTTTTGGAAAATGTATTCATTACTCTCTTTACAGTTGACTCTTTTGGAGCACTATTGTGACCCCAAATTGATCGCAATTTGCGAACTGTAGACGCAAAACTTTCACCATTTTAGTAAAACAATTTCACAATGAGAATGCGTTGTTCATTCGTGTAGCGCTCCATTTTTACTAACCTCGTACCTTCTACTAGCAAACAATAACAATTGTTCAAATGTGAAACAATGACACTTCGAATGGCGCCAAATTTAAATTTTACGTTCTTGTTGGGACACCCTTTATAATGCATTTCTTTTTAATATGCCTTACATTAATTATTTCCTTATAAATATATTACTTCCACTAAACATATTGCTTTTAATTTTTTTAAAAGGAATTTTTATAGAGAAACAAAAGAACACTATGGTGCAAAGAGATATGTTCTGATGTCCCGAAACGGTATTTTTCGAAATCGAAAATTTTCAACCCAGTGTAGAAAATGAGTGTCTCCTGTCTTAATGTTACTAAATTATTAAAGTATTAAAAAAGTTGGCAAAAGACATATATTATTTCGCATTTTTTGCTTCATGACATTTCTCATAAATTATATTTAGTTTTAACATTTCGCTACTATGTTAATTCTTCAGATGTTCATAGAGAATCAAAAATCATAGATACGAGTACATATTGTAGAAATCAAGGACCCTGTGTTGCAAAATTATAGAGAAACAGAAATCATAGATATACATTGTATAAATTAAAGATTATGTGGTGTCCAAAGATATATTCGGATGTTTCAAAACGGTGTTTTTCGATGTTGAAAATTCTCAACCCACTGCAGCAAATGAATGTCTCCAGTCTTAATGTTACTAAATTATTAAAGTATAAAACGTGTTGGCAAAAGACACATTTTATTTCTCCATTATTTCTTCACGATATCCCTCATTAATTATACGTTTGTTTTAACATTTCTTTGCTATGTTAATCCTTCCATTTTATGTACTTGTATAGCTGCGAATCTGTACTGTGTGTCAAGATTATGAAGTGGCTTTAAATGGCTCAAGTTTATGTAGAGCTCATAAATAAGTCCTTGTCAACTGTATCGTTTCGCCAACATGCCAGAAAGTATTATTGTTAATATACGTTAACTGAAATATTTGTTAACAAAAAGTTCAATGTCCTTTGTAGACTGATGTAAATTTATTCATAAAAAGAGACTTCAATTCGTACCAAACAGTACGAGTACAGGCGGAACAAAACAAATGATGAAATGATTTCAACGATGTGGAAATACGGCGCATAAAATATGATACACTTTTCAAAATGACAATGTGAAATTAGGGACTTGGTACCATGGTGCGAATAATATTTCGTAATATTGTAAAAATTATCAGCCACATTGATACACTCAGCGAAATTCAATTAAAGGTATTCACTTTTTAGATCATTTGAACTTTGTGCATGTTGGTACAATTTTTTGTTTTAAATCATATGTTTTTATTAATTTTATATTAAACACAACTGTTTATGCCTGAATTGAATTTCATCGATTGCCTCTGAACTATTATCGCAAGTGGTCATGTGTTTACTGACACTACTGTGTGGTAAAGTTTTGCTCCAACACCATATTTATTCTAGCAGTCGTATTCGAAATGGTTAATATTTCGTCAAAAATAATCCAACCTTTGCTACTTCAGGCAGTTATCTTTTGGAAATCCGACCGACATAAAGTGCATCTCTGAAGGTAATAAAATAAAGCCCCAGTTTTTCTTCATACAACAGCAATAAATTCCCGTCTTTTCACTTCTCATAAATTAAAATAATTGCTTATTTTCATCCCCGCCTTAACACACAACAATTGTTTTTTTTTTTTTCTATATATGTATTTTATTTAAATAACAAACTTATAATGCAAGAAAAACGAAAAAATCAAAAATAAAGCGCGGAATTCAATTAAAGGCATTATGTTCTATGTTGTCAAAAAAAAAAGCCTCAATTATGTAAATGAATAATGTGTCCATTCCCCACGTTCTTGAATTACTTCAAAAATCCTATTTGGCATCGCATCAATCATTTTTAGAAACTCGGCATGTGGTATTTAAGCCCATTCCTGAGATATGGGTTTTCAAAGCTCTTCTCCCGTTAGCATAAACCCAACAGGCCAAGTTGCCTCATATGTTTTGAATAGGATTTAAATCCGCAGATCGAGCTGGCCATGACACAGAGGTAATTCCTTTGTCTTGAAACCCGATTCGACTAGCCCGTGAAACGTGTATGGCCGCACTATCCTGCTGAAAAATCGTGTCATTAGATGATTCTTCATCCAAAAAGTCCACAAGAACATTCTCCAACAAATTTATGTAGCTTTCTGAATTCAAATGCCCTGAAATTTTCGTCTGATTGTTGTAGTACCTAAATGCAGCCCAAACTATTAGCGATCCGCCATCAAAGTTTCGCTATGTGGAGTAACATTCAGGCTGCCGAATTTCTTGCCAGTAAGAATTAAAACTATCAGGGCCATCTAAATTAAACTTTTTCTCATCTGACTAAATCACCCTTTTCGACTTTGCCGACAATGACATGTGTTCGTTTGCAAATTTTAGCCGAGCCACTTTGTACTCGTTCGATAGAGCCGGCTTAGACCTCATTTTTTCCAAATTAGTAGGCTGCTAGATGTCAAAATTTTCTGAACACGTTGTAGGTTTAATTGTGATACAATTTTTAAAGCCGTTGAACGTTTTTTAAGTCCTGCGCTCATAATAGCGGCTTAACAACGTGGTGACACTTTCTGATTATTAGAATTTTTTCCATTTTTTTTGTCATTTTCCTTCAGCTTTACTACATTATCTACAGCAGTGGCAGAGCGTTCCAGTTTGCGTGCAATTTTTCGATTAGACCATCCGACATCCTTGTATGCAAGGACTTGAGTGACTTCTTCATTGGTCAGCGTCTTTAAACACCGGTTTGTACGAAACTAAATGTTAAAAAAAAAGTAGGTTAAAACACAAAAAAAAAACACGAATCAACTACTGAACTGCCCTCTTTGGACAAATTAAGATGAATGGAATTTCGCACCAAAAATGATGAAAATTCACGAAATTTACTCATACGAAATGTAAATTTTTTTCTATGCTAAAAATAGAAAAAGATGGACAAGACAAAGGAAAATAGAAGAGAAGAAAGTTCCGTTATTCGAAAATCCAGTTTATCTGCAAAAATGCAGCCGCCTTTAATTGAATTTTGCTAAGTGTATTATTGGAATACGTGTCATTTTCAGAAAACCAATTTTCGAATTATGCGAAAATCAATTTTTTAAAAAATCTAGTTTTTCGGTATTCGAGCAAAAAAAAAAAAAAAAATGAGTAAACCGGTTTTTGCGTTTATTTTCTATGGAGCAAAGTTAGAACACTGCTAAAGAAAATACAAATTTTAGTAAAATGGAACACAACCTATATATTGCACGAAAACTACATTTTTTGAAATGACTTGATCTTCAACCCTCGCACAGTAACAAAACCCATCTCGAAACCATCTCATATAGATGAAGAGGAGTTTGCCAAAGTTTCATATCAATCAAGTTTGTGATATTTCAGCCCATACGTACGATACATTAAAATGCAATTCAAAAATTGAATTGCATCCCAAAGGATCCACGCTAGTACTTGCAATGAGCTCGTCTTTGGAGAAGATTTGGACTAGAAAAAGATGTTGGATTCTCAGAATCAGATCAATAGTTCACTTTAAAAATATTGGTCTGATTGTCTCTAATTGAATTTCGCTGAGTGTATCTAGCCCAACTATTTTTGACTTATATCAATGACGATATTGGTTAAACACGTCTGTTTCAATTAGTTAGGAAATAGAATGGAAAATGCGAAAAGTGTATAAAAAACCAAAAGATTTCAGGAAAGAAATCACTCCGTCGGGAGCAGATCTTGCTTTTGCGGAAGAAGGACGTATAATATTTACCAACAAGCCATACAGCATTACATTTGTGCAGAATATGGAATAATTTTGTCTACAAGGTAACAAATATAAATACCATAAATGTCATACGAGTAAAAGTAAACATTAGAATTTGTAGAGTTATATTTTTTTCATAAATGTGAAAACCCGGTCCTGTTAATGAACAACATTATTTTGAATTTTCTTTCCAATTAAGTTGACAATATAATATTGGCTACGTAGTTGTCTCTGGAGTTGAAGCATGGTTAAAAGCGTTTCAGGAAATACCTCTGGAAATTTATAATTAGAGCGACAGGATTCAGCCTTTAGGTTTTTGTTCACATAAATGCGAGACCTTATATATCCCCTGAAAAAGAAGTCTGTAGTAGTCTAATCCAGGGAAACAATGCTTATATTCCTATAACTTGCTTATATATCTTTGGTTTTGAACCCGGCAATCTATTCAAAATTGCTTATACTCGTATATTCGTAATCTTTCAGACTCTGTGTCCGGTTCAAAACTGTTTCAAAATTTCGATTGTGCTTCTAATCTGCATTTTGCATTTAAATTGCATTGCATTAAAATGTTTATTCCAATTTAGATTTTAAAATTTAACAAAAAAAACACCTAAATTTTAATCATATTATCTGTGATATTGAATTTCTATTAAACAAATTAGTTCAAATAACTTCTTATTTATACTTTGACAAAGAAACGGAAATAAGATCTCACATCTGATACTCAGTCACCCAAGAAATTATTTATTTTACAATCACAAGTTACAACCAATATACGAGGTGTGTTAAAAAAATAAGATGATTTTTCAAATTTCGCGGTGTACGTACGTTCGACTACCGATTATTATTATTTTTTTTTATGTTGCTACACTCGTCTCGAAGGTAAGTTTGGTTTGTTTGTGAGAGTCATAAATAAGGCAAGTGGTTCGTGTGTTCGGCAATTCGGTTTTTATCTCCTCAATCGTCGCAAAACGCCGTCCTTTCATGGGTCTCTTCAATCTTAGGAACAGAAAAAAATCGCAGGGCGCCAAATCTGGCGAATACGGTGGCTGAGGCATGATAACGCATTTTTCCCAACATTCCGGGCGTTTTTTTCGTACTGCTTCACGCAAACGGTGCATAACTTCAAGGTAATATTCCTAATTTACCGTATTTAACGTACGACCTTGTGGTAAGAGCTCCTGATGCACTACGCCATGGTAAGGGAAAAAATCAGTGAGCAAAACCTTGACATTTGATTGAACTTGCAGTGCTTTTTTCGGTCTTGGCTCTCCTGGACTCTTCCATTGAAGCGATTTTGCTCTGGTTTCGATGTCATAGGCATATGCCCATGATTCGTCACCAGTTATGACCATTTTAAGTAAATCTGGATCATCGTCGGTGTCATTCAACTATTCCTGAGTGATGCTCATGCGACGTTTTTTTTTTTTTTTTGGTCAAAATTCAGCAATTTTGGAACGAACTTCGCTGCCACATATTTTATGTCCAAAATTTCCTAAAAGATTTCATGACATGAGCCAACCAATATGCCGACATCGTCAGCAACTTCTCTAATTTCGATTCGACGATTCTCGATAACAATTTTCTTCACTTTTTCAACATTTTCATCAGTTGTTGATGTGATGTTGTTGATGGCGTCCAGAGCGAGCGCCGTTATTCACATCATCTCGATTTTCTCAATCTTATACCACTTGTAAACATTTATTTATTTATTTATTTTTATTTTTTTTTTGCTTTTTTGACTCAGAGTACTCTCACCGTATGCCACTGTCAACATTTCAAGTGTTTTTGAGCACTTAATTCTATTTTTACACAAAACTTGATGAAACTTCTTTGATCCATTTTTTTCGATAGCAGAAAATCGCCGAACACGCAAAATACTTGTCTTATTTATGCCTCTCACAAACAAACTAAACATGCTATATGGATAAAACTGTCAACGTATCTCCGAGACGAATGTATCAACATAAAATAAAATAATAATAATCGGAAGTCAAATGTACGTAGCCTGCGAAATTTGAAAATTCACCTTTTTTTTGAACACACCTCGTATTAGGTGCGTAACTAAGTTCGCACTGTATGCCAATAGATGTCACTACCTGTAAGTGCTAGTCGATTCTGCCATAACCTAAACGTCATTAGCCAAGCTCAGGCATATGGTAAACATACCACTTCGACGTCGTCGCCTCGGCCGAATATTCACGCTGTGAAGGTTATGCTCTGTGTTTGGTGGGATCAGATCGATGTTATTTATTACGAGCTATTCAAACCACGCAAAACCATCATTGGAAATCTGTATCGACTTCAATTGATGCGATTGAGGCGAACACTGCACGAAAAATGCCCACAATACGCGTATTGGTACGAAAAAGTAATTCCTCAGCATGGCAACGCTCAGCCTCACGTGGCCAAACCCATGGAAATCCACCTGGAATCCGCCATATTCTCCAGATATTGCATCGCCCGATTATTACTTGTTCCGTTTGATGGCACACGGTCTGGCTGACCAGCAGTGCCACTTATCTGACGACTTCAAGGAATGGCTTGATTCGTGGATAGCCTCAACAGATGAACAGTTTTACGGCGACGGAGTTCGAGATTTGCCAGACAGATGGAAAAAAGTAGTAGCTAGCAATTAGCAATACTTTCAATGAATCATTTGTAAACATGTTTTCATAATAAAGTTGCCATTTTTTTAAGCGAGAAGTTAGTTGCGCACCTAATATGAATGTAAAAAGTGCGTATATTTTTCAACAAATCAAATTTTGACAATCACTTTTCGCAGAAGCCTGTTAATACAATTTGTATCAGACATTTAAAAGTGTAAAGTTCGGTGTGTAATCGTATGTCTCCCTTACTTGACCTTCCATTCTTTTATTACGTTCCCTATGAACATTTTTGCCACTTACAAAAGTTATAGACTATATAGAGGTTATAACGTTTTAAGCTTTTGCCTGTTTTTTGTGTGTCAAGAGATAGCTTCAATTTCTTGACATAGTTTTTGTACTACTCCTTGGTTCATTGTGACATTTGTTTGTTTGTTTCTTCCATTTTAATGATGTCCTCGTTGAAAATATTATTTTCTTATTCTCTTATTCTTATTTCTTGAGTTGTTGAGGGTGGTAATTTTTTTTTCAAGAAATTTGCCAAACGAATGATGGTCCTAAAAAAATACAAAAACATGTTTTGTTTTTTGTTGCTTTATAGTCTAAAAGTGGTTATAAACTAGACAATTGTAGAATATAAGTATAGCTTTTGGCGTAGAGAATAATAGTGTTCTTCAGTCTATCAAATACAGCACAAACAAGTACTTGATGCAATGGGTCGTTTTGGTTCAAAATAAAGAACTCAAAACATTATAGTTTAACTTGTTTATTTGTACACTTGAAGCCTTGAACACTACGACTTGAACTTTACAAATCCTTTGCATGCATGCATTCAAACTCATATATCACTTACAGTTATACTTATATTTATAAATATAAAGGAAAAAACACAAGCAGTAGCACAAAGGGAATATCTTCAAATAGTGGATAATTTATTGCCATAGCCAAAGAAACAAAAATACTATTGTAGGGGATTACGGACTTGAAAATAACTCCAGACTAAAAGGGCAAAATGAATATACTCGTATTGTGTTAAATAAGTGATTGCCACTTCTAGCTCTGACAGCAACATTTGTGTTAGAATAATATAAACAGGGTGGGTGGGACATAGGTGGAGAGTTGCCAAATATAAAATAACAAATGAATATTGTAACAGTTGCATGACAATTTGTGCAAAACTGCAAAAACTACAAACAGTGCAAAAATTGTAAAATTGTTACTTACACGTATTGTAGCTGACATGGAAAAGGTAAAAACATTTTAAAATTTTCATTACTCGCAATTTTTTATTCTCAAATGTTACCAACTGAATTATTTCTTATTTTATTTGTATTGTATACAATATACATTTGCCTCAAAAACTTAGTATTATTATTATTATTTATATAAACTAATAAAGGGTGTCCCAACAACGATAGACAGCGACGGGAGTTCGTTAATTGGGTATTGAAGGGACAACATGATAATGGTGATTTTGCGGATAAAATCATCTTCACTGACGAGGCCCATTTCCGTTTTGATGGCTTCGTCAATAGGCAGAATTGTCGCTTTTGGGGCGAGGAAAATCTTCGAGTGATTCACGAAAAGCAAATGCATCCTCAACGTGTCACTGTGTGGTGTGGATTTTGGGCAGGAGGAATCATTGGACCTTTTTTTATGTAAATGACGCATGTCAAGCCCAAACAGTCAATGGTGTTCGGTATCGTGAAATCATAACCAGTTTTTTCGTGCCTAGAATAGAAGAAATGAATGTGGAGGGCATTTGGTTTCAACAAGATGGCGCCACATGTCATGTAGCCAAAGAAACAATTCAATTGCTGCATCAGTCATTTCCCGGTCGTGTTATTTCGCGTTTTGGAGACCAGAATTGACCGCCTAGATTGTGCGATTTATCACCATTAGACTTTTTCCTTTGGGGTTTTTTGAAGTCGATGGTTTACGCGAATAAGCCGACGACGACTCAAGTCTTAAAAGAGGTAATTGGACGTTGCATTAATGAAATACCGCAGCATTTATGCAAAACGGTCATTGAAAATTTCATTAAAAGATCGCGTGTGTGCCAGCAAAACCGTGGCGGCCATCTGCCTGACCTCATTCTGTCTACTTTACGATATAATAAAGTTTCATGATTTTTTTTTAAATATCTGTGTTTTATTTAAAATTTAAATCTTGCGTTCTTGTTGGGACACCCTTTATTATCGTCAACGTTGGCTATCTACCCGTTATTACAAAAAAAGAAAAACAAAATATTAAACAAAATGAAATGAAAGTCCTAAAGATCCTAATTAGTAACGATGGTATAAGAAGACATGCACTTGTTCAATTTCCATTGCAGAAAAATTCGCAAAAATTCTTCAACGACACTGTTAGAATAAGATTATACTCTTAAATCGTTAGGCAAATGGTTCTCATATCGAGCAACCCTAATAAGGAAAAAACTTCCCAAATGCCGAATTGTTTATTGTAGGTACAATGATTTGTATATTTCTTGTTGAGCGTGAAAACTAAAACAAGCCATATAGTGAAACAGGCATCCCACTTTTGATGACCTTATAAAAAATTATTAAATTGCGATAATTTAGAAAATTATTAAAGGAGCAACCTAATACTCTTCTCACATATGCGGAAATATATTCACGCCTACGTATACTGGAAATAAATCTTGCATCTGTATTTATTGTCAATTTCAATTTTGAAACATTTATTGATATTATCCCCGACACCACTTTTAACCGTAAATAATTTGAGGCATTACAAGCGCCCAAGCCAGTCTATATTTGATCCAATTTGGCAGATAAATATTGCTTGAGTAGGGGCTACGTAATACTCCATATACCTATACTTTTGCACGCACAGAGTCAACATGAGTTCCAAAATTAATTCCATTGTCGATCACAATACCTAAGCATTTGTAACTATCAACAAACTCAATTCTTGTGCGCCCTAAATATATGTTGTTTCCTACATTACTACTTGGACAGCCAAACGGAATTGCTTTGTTCTTTAAGGGATTAATCACTAATGATTTACATGGTGGCGCAATAGAACGTGCATATTTAAAAAATAGATTAAAAAATAAACACAAAAGGTATGGTTAAAATAAATCTAAGGCATTGTAGAGTAATAAATGGAGTTTATTTTTTAAAAATAACATCATCTAAATGGTCACCCTCTCTACGACGGCACTCCTCTAACCGCAAACGAAAATTATCGAAAACTTTCTTCAGTAATACTGGTGTAATGGCTGCCATTTCACCACGGATATTCTCCTTGAGCTGAACGATGTTTCTTGGATTATTACTGTAGACTTTGTGTTTGAGGTATCCCCAAAAAAAAGTCAAGAGGCGTCAAGTCTGGACTACCGGGGCGCCATGGGATATCACCTCTTTTCGAAATCAGTCTGCCAGGGAACATCTGCTTCACCACCGCCATGGAGTCATTTGATGTGTGACAGATAGCTCCATCTTGTTGGAACCAAGTTCTGGAATTCACTATTCTTGAACTTTCAATTTCTGGAGCCAAAAATCCGTCCAACATCTCAAGAAAAAAGGACCAATTATTCCTCTGCCAGAGATTGCTGCCCATACTGTCACTTTAGGACTATGCAATGGTTTCTGGTGTTTGATTTTGGGATTTTCACTGTTCCAGTAACGACAATTTTGACGGTTTACGAACCCATTCATAAGGAAATGAGCCTCGTCAGAGAAAAGGATATTGTCAAAATTGGAAAATCGACTAAGCATTTCATTAGCAAATGCGAGCCTTGCTATGAAGTCAGACTCTTCCAATTCTTGTGTTAATTGCAGCTTACATGGATGCAGTTTAAGATCCAATGTTAAAACTCGTTGCAAGCTTCGTCACGATAATTGTAAGACAGACGATCTCTTGCGAGTCGACATTTGTGGATTTCCTCGTACTGACTCCATAACTCTCTTAACATTGTCTTCGGTCCTAGATGTTCTTGGACCGTGCATCAGAAAAATCTCGATCATCACTAAAGTAATGTAAAATATTATCAGCAAATGGGAAAGCAGAATCAAAGGTCAATATATAAATAATCCATTCGATCATTAACATAAAATAAGAAAAGAAGAGATCCTAAGACCGAGCCCTGCGGCACGTTAGTGGTTAGAGCTAAGAGACTCGAATTTTTTCCATTCAAATTGACAAATTGAAATCTGTCACACAAATAAAACAAAATGAGTTTGCAAACCGAGAATAGTTGAATTTATATTTAAGCTTCTCTATCATCCTTTTGTGACATATGGAAGCCTGAAAGCCTTAGACATTTCCAAAGAAACCAGAATACTATGCATGTTGCGATTTATGTCCTTAATAACAGTATCGCTTGGAGACAAAAGCAAACTCGTTGCATTATAACCCCATCGAAAAGCGTACTGATCTTCAATAATTTTACCCCCAGATTGTACCATAGTTTGATCTTTCAATAAGTGCACAAAAACTTTAGATAGGGCAGAGAGAATGGATATAGGCCGCAAATCATCGAGGGAATTTACAACAACAAATAGGAATAAAGCGGACAATATCCCAAGCTTTTGGAAAAACAGACGTTGTCAAAATAGATAATAGAAATGTGTAACAATTTCACACATTTAAGGAAAAATTAATTTTAAAAATTGTACCGGAATATCATTAACACGTACCGATTTATATATAATTATATTCAAAGCTACAGCTACTTCGTCAGCACTGACACAACGAAACGCTATCAAATCATCAATCAAAATTATTTAACCTCGCCAACAAGTTTTTTTTATTCGCTGTTTGAAGCCAAAAAAGTATCATAAGCATCTTCTACAAGACACTTGCAGACATGCAATAAATATAAAGTCATTGTAGGGTCGTCACAAACTGCTAAAATATTTAACAGTCAACTGGGACAATACCTTAACACAGGACACGTCTATAATATATGGAAAGCATTAAAAGACCAGATCAAGCTCTTAGCAGTGACATTAATATAAAGTATACAAATTCAATTACCTCTGGATAAAATAAAATACTACATCTTATTTTCAAAAAGTGCCATCGATATCTCTGAATTACATTATTACGACAGGACAGAATGGTCAAAAAGAACTGAGTATTCAAAAGTAAAACAAAACATTTCAAATAAACCATTAATTGATTCAATTGACGTTCTTCTTCTGCCGTTGCACATAAAGTTTCTGAGAACTTTGTCAAGGCCCTGGACAAAGATGGTGCAGCATTAAATATTTGTTAATGGTTTTTCCTAAAATTTCATATGCTAAAATCAAAGGAAACATATTCGTTGGCCCTCCGATCAGGAGAAAGAATATACAGCCTGAAATCTTTAAAGAGCATTGTGAAAAGTATTCTTGGAAACAATAAGAGTGAGAACTACAGACAAATTGTAGCTGATTTATTGCAAAATTATCACGAATTAGGTGCACGAATATCACTCAAAATGCATTTTCTTCATTCGCATTTAGATTTTTTCCCCATAAAACGTAGGCGAGGTGAGCGACGAAGAAGAGGAGCGTGCTCAACAAGATTTTATGAAAATTGGAAGGAATTATCGAGGATATAGGGAAAAAAGTATGCTGGGAGACCATTCAACCAAATTTAATGATATGGTCTTGGTCGACGGATGGTTACAGCAGGACGGCACTGTTTACCATACAAAGAACATCTGACATTCGCGAACGTAACACGAACTACCCGCCAAAATCATGCTATTTTCCTTTAGTCGCAGGTCTACGCCAATAAACAGCAACTGACCAATGCCCTCAAAGTCAATACGAGTTTAACCCAATCCATTGCTCAAATTCAACCGGATCTGTGCGGCAGAATCATTAAAATTTGAAATGCAAAATAAACAATGCAGAACACATTAAACATTTAAGGAGTGTTTGCGAAATACTGAAAATATTATTTGTTTAGAATACAAAATAAGGCTAAAGAAAGCGAATTACCATCCATTAAATACAGCTATTAGCTTAGCTAAGCAATCTCATAACCTACCACATGTTGACGCCAATCTTATTTGAAAATATTGGAGGTTAAATTAAATTGGACAATCGCAGTAAATTCTATTCTTCTCTCAACAATTTTTAGCAATCCTTTATATATATCAACTCGTAGTTATGCCGTTGTATACACGATTTTTTGCCATACAGTCGACATTGTGTGGAAAATTATTGCCTATAGCTTAGGGTTTTTGTTATCGAGAAAACCGCACTGCATTTTATCCATAAAACCAATCTAATTCTCTTTCTCCCCTCTTTCTCTCTGGAATATGAATCAATTTAAAGTTATCTTTGTGCTGCTACCATTATCTGTATGCAAATTCTGTTTCGAGACACTGATTTTCAATGTGCTTTCTGTCAGATTTCGAATGTGAAATTGAATGTGTGTTGTCTGCCTACACACAGAATGTAAATTTGCATGAGTTCCTTTAATTATGGTGAATTTAGTAAAATTTCCATAAAGTCACTTACATTGAATGGCATTTCATGAACATAAAGGGGTTGTTTGGGTGTTAAATTAAAATAGATTGAAACAAAAAGTTTTACAGGACAAAATATTTATCAATTCTAATTGTATTTGACTCTGCAGAACTCTCGAGTAAGGGTATTGAAAATTGGTACTCCATTATCGTTTCAATGAGGCTTGCAAAAAGTCTTGTTATTGGATATTTTTAGAGAGAAATAAAATTTATTCCTACTACATACGAAATGTTACCCTGCCATTTTCTGCCATTTAGTTCTGTCCGTGTAACTATCTTGCATTCATTTTGATGAAGTTTCAGTTGTATTCTAGTTAAAAATTTGTTTTAATTGAAGTTTCGAATATGAAAATTTAAAATGTATGCGTTATGATACAGTAAAGCAATTTTCGATTCGAATTTAAGCACATGAATTTCATTTAATGAATTTCATATAAAAAATAGGTTGCAGGCATTTTTCCAGACAGTTACGTATGTTTTGAGAACTTTTAAATCATCAGTAAGGACTGAGACCGATGTTGTCTTTTACATTTTACTTACAGTATTGTTGGGTGACTGATTGAATTGTTAGTTTGTGGGCGCAGAAGGTGTAGGTGAGAAATAAAAAAATTTTATTCAATCCTATATAACTCCACACGGGTTTCGAATTATAGATAACTCTTGACAAATAATAATACATACAGGGTGTCCGCCGGGAAGAGATACTACTTTGTTTGTTTATAATTTTTGATTAAATGAAAGAGAATGAATCTTATGTTGATAAATGGTTTATCTAATGTCGACACTTATGTATGGAATACAATATCAAATAAATGCCCGCCTCTGTTAGACTCACAAATGCGAGGCCTTTTGAGCACATTTTTCATTACACTCTCACATATTTCACACGGTATTTCACTAATTTCTTCAAGAATATCTTGTTTGAGTTGCTCAAGCATTTCTGGTTTGTTTCCATAAACCTTGCATTTCAGATATCCCAGAAAAAGAAATTTGGAGCAGTCAAATCAGGCAACCGTGGAGGCCAATCAACATCACCGTTTCTTGAAATAACTTGTTGTGAAAAGAGGTCTCGCAGTAAATCCATTGTAATCCTGGTTGTATGCGATGTGGCACCGTCTTATTGATACCACCTGTTAATTACGCCCAAAGCATACGGTTGTGACGTTAAAAAGTTTTCAATCATATCACGATATCGCTGCGCATTGACAATTACCGTTACGCCGTTTTCAGTTTCAAAGAAGTAAGGTCCAATGATTCCTCCTGACCAAATTGCACACCAGACTGTCACTTTTAATGGATGCAAATTTGACTGATGAATAATTTGAGGGTGTAATTTGACGGCATAAATCGTCTTGTGGAAGAACCTCTTGTGTCAACTGAATCTTAAATGGAAACAAATGCAAATCCTTGTGCAAAATTGTGGCCAAAGTTGTTCTTTGAAGACCAAGCTCCTGAGCACGGTGCCGAATTGAGGTTGATGGATTGTTTTGAACACTTTCTTGAAGAGCAGTAATGTTTTCAGCCGATATTGCAGTACGTTGTTGTCCATGCTTGACCCTATCAGCTACAGACCCTCTTCCTTCGAAATCAATCACCACACTATGAATAGTGCGTTTTGTTGACAGTTGTTTCACCTCAAAAATTTCACGTAACTTTCACGTCGTCACAGTAATCGATGATTGATTTTGATAAAATGTTTTCTTAACGATTAAAACACTTTGGTTTATCGAATATTTTTCCATAATAAATTAGCCACGTCTCTACTTCACGACTGTCAAATATGAACTGTTAAGATTAATGTTTACCAAAATGGCGGCAAAACAAAGTAGTATACCTTCCCGACAGACACCCTGTATATATTAAATATCTGAAGTAGGAAACAAGATCTACATTTATTGAAGGGCACAGTGAAAAAAATGTTAAATCCCCTTTTACGTTTTTTTTTATTATATTAAAATCGATAACATAACAATGAATCAATATTATGTTATTGACTTAATAATGAATCAATATCCTGAGCCTTTTTATAGTACCTTATCATGTGATTTTTGCTTCTGTTGAGTGGAAAAGGAAAACCAAAAATTTACGTTTCTGCTTCAGATGTTCACTAAGTATCGGAATTAACAATACGATATTGTGAAACCATAACAAAATCGTTTTTTTTTATTAAAATCCCAACGCAGCGCAAATTAACTTAACCGATTTTCTTTCGGCACATTCAGTTATTATTGGAACACTGAATGAATATTTTAACAGCGTTTTCCCTCCGAAAGTTTTCCCTCCGTTTTAAGTTTTCCCTCCGAAAACTTAATTGTGACCACAATAGAGAATAATCTGCTATGCGTTGCCAGTAAAGAATAGTTTAAAGAGCTTCGGTCTTCCCCAATTCATCACATCAAGTTTTGATGTTTTTCAATCTTGGCCCATTAAATTGAGTTTTTGTTGCCCCCTTCTGCGTAACCCATTGAGCTCATTGTCGAAGACTTTTTATTATGGTCCGTTGGCACAACATGAATCGACGATTTATTCGATCATTGACCAAACATTGGCATTACGGCAAATCCTAGGGGAGTGCTGAGAAATAGAGATCGGTACGTGCCATCCTTTAGTGAAGCTACCGGCGATAGCCTGAAGGGGATGATACGATTGATGTTCGACCTTCGTTTCGAGCAAAATATCTAAGACCACAGTAACTTCTGGCAACTTTCGACCTATGATGTGGCCCTTTAAACGTTATGGCAGACGTGTTCGCTGCAGTTTTTTGATTATCACCTCAATACGTGTACTGTTGATTGATTTTCGACCTGTTTGCGACCTCGTTTGGAGTAAAATATCTAAGTAAAACTTCTTGTCATCTTTATTGAAGACTACTTTTGCCATTCTATAAAGGTGTTTCAACATCGCAGCATTGAAACTATGACCAAACTCTGAAATGAAGAACAATTGGGAAATGATACCCAGAAAACTTATGCTACATAACTATATTTATTTGCATAAATTTCTTATTAACATAACATCCACTTTGCATTAAGATATACTAAGAATTCTTTAATCCAACTTGGAGTTAGCGCCACTTATGTAAAACCAGTAAATATCACTCAATTATTCACCTTAATAACTTATTCGGGTTTTTGCTGCAACAATTCCTGCATTGAAAGCCCCAAATAAATACAGCCTAGAATTAGATATTGTATTTATGGCCCTACATTTCTTATAGTGGTTATCCTTAATTATTTTAGTATCCATAAACTTAATGCCTTTGTTTACAATGTAAGTCTCATAATCATGTGCGTAATTGCTGTGCGTGACTCTTTTGCCAAATATATAGTTGACTACTTGACTAAAGTCTTAGTGAAATAATAAGCAGTAGTAAAATAAAAATTGTGTGTTATTTTCTCCACCTATGGCTTTAATACTGCGAGAATGAAAAGGAGGTGCACTTTAAGAAATTCGTATTTTCTCTTTATGTTTTAAATCAATTATGGATGAATTTGTCTCCCCGCTATATACCCGCTGCTGGGGTGGCTATTTTTAGAAATATCGCAAAAACTGCATTTACAGAAATAATTTTTAAAGAAGAATTTTTAAGGACGTTTTGTGTTGTGCATGAAGATACGTTCAGAAAATTTCACTTAGACGAGCAATTGGAATAAATAGTGTAACACGTCACATTAATCGAAATTTGCTGGCTGCTTATAAACGACAATTTCCTTAGCGTATATTTATATACTATAGATATATACAATAGATTTATGTAAAGGGTGATTTTTTAATCGTAGTTGTTTTTAAAAATCAAATAAAACACTCATATATTAAATTTTTTTTTTTTTTTTTTTGGAATCGATAAATTGGTCTTTGCCATTTAATTTTAAAAGATAATTTCATGTAAATGTTGTCCGCGGCTCCGTCTCAAAATGTCCATTCGGAATGCCCAATTTCTCGTCACTTTTTCGAGCATTTCGGTCTGTATTCCACGAATAATGCGTGTTATGTTATCCTGTAAGGCTTCAATAGCGTTAGGCTTGTTCACATAGACTAATGACTTGACATAACCCCACAAGAAATAATCAAGAGGCGTTAAATCGCAAGATCTTGGGGGCCAGCTCGCAGGGCCAAATCGACAAATAAACTGCTCACTAAATTCATTCCTCAACACATCGATTGTTCCACGAGCAGTGTGGCATTTTGCATCGTCCTGATAAAACCACACGTCAACCAAGTTCAACTCAGCCAATTGGGGGGAAAAATCGCGTACCATGGCTCGATATCGTTCGCCGTTGACGGTGACGTTTCTTCCATGGTCGTCTTTGAAGAAAAATGTACCGATGATGCCACCAGCCCAAAAACCACACCAGACTGTCGTTTTTTCGGGATGCATCGATAATTCATGTATGGCATGTGGCTGTCCATCAGTTCAGATGCGATAGTTTTGCTTGTTTACGTATCCGTTCTGCTAGAAATGAGCCTCATCGCTGAACACAATTTTTCGATAAAACAGCGGATTTTCATTGAGCTTTTGTAAGACCCATTCACCAAAAATTAGACGTTGTGGTAGGCCATTCCATGATGAAATGGCAGAGTACACTGTAAACTTTTCACTTTGACAGATAAAGTTTGGACGCCATTACCAACCAGTGCTGCCAACCTGAAATTTTAGAAAATCACATCATAAAAAAATTTAATTTTATTTTATATAACTAAATACTTGTGAAAATGACAGACCATATATGACCTAAATGTTCTGTAAGAATTTCGACGTATAAATAAAAGTCAGATTATGTACATGAGAAAAAATAGAACTTTGCTATTGAAAGGTTATACAAGGGTTACTTAACAAGGTTATACTTAAAGTTAGAAACGTGGGTCATAACCGCACTGTATCCAGTCGTACTGATAATACAAATTCGTATTTGGATTGTGAAATACTACAGGGTGATATACGAGTATGTGTCTCTTACATGTTCATATGCGAGAAAAAAAAATATTTATTTCGGCTTGAAGGGTTGAAGTCGGGATCGCCTCAATTATTTTTTTGAATGGACAGCATCAATTCAGTCAAATTCTTTGGTTACATTTTGTGTACCTCTTGTTTGCCATAACCCTATAAAAAAGTGCGATGCAATCAAATCAGATGACCTTGGAGGCCAGCGGAAAGTGCAGTTTCTGGATATTAATTTGTTTGTGGACTTTCGTTGGAGCTCCGCCATAACCCTTCTGGCTATGTATGCAATTTCTCCATCTAGCTGGATTCAAATGCTGTTGAAACGGTATTCAAATGTTGGTAAAAAAAACTCCTTTAACATATTCAAATAACGGCTCCTTTGATTCTCATTTTGCATTTGTAACACGATTCGTGTGTCACCCTGTATTTACACTATTGGCCGAAGCGACGACATGTTAAGGGGGAGTGGCTGTAAATGAGTACAAAACAATGTTATTTAATTCGATAAACTCTAGAACGCTGCACTTATATTGCAAAAATTGTGTTGATGGATGAGGCTCCGCGTTCAATAAAACAAAAACGATATCAGCCAAAAAAAAAACTGAGAGAAAATACTGCAAATGTGGACTATCCAGAACCCACTCTTAGCAAACAAAACCCCAACTGTACCAGAATTTTGTCCTGCCAGTCTTGTTAGACGTTTGTAATGAAGCAATCCATGGAATCTATCTCCGGAAGCATCGGATTCTGAATCAAATTTGGCATCCAAATTTGGAATGAAGAACTGGAAACGAATTGCAAAAAACTAAAACGCTTGGAATACCTCCCTAGTTGCGGCGCATAATAGAAAATAATTTGTATAAAAATCACCATTAGCTCAGTACGCAATTTACCAATTTTCTATTTATAGATTTCATAATAAATACATTAAAACATTAATGGCAAATTTCATTTAATATTTTCGTTTCTGTATTATCAAGTAATTTTATGTTTTGCGTGGTGGTCTTTACTTTTGATCTTTCAATCACTCAATCAATTACAAACACGCATAAAAATTATTTTTATTTTATAATTATAATTATTATAATTATAATTATAATTATAATTATAATTATTATTATAATTGAGAAACCGTTAAAGCCGCGAGCATTTTTAAATAAATTTGATTTGTTAATCAAAGTTTTTGTTCCTCTTTTGACATCCAAAAATTGCCGATTTCCCAAAACAGCAACAATTTATGTTATAACGTAAAAGTTAGAATAACCCAATACCAATTACGCATAGTTAATTATTTCATTTGTGTTTTGTTAATTGAGACTGGAGAAATTCGCAGAAATACGAGTATGTGTATAAAGCATTTTAAATCCACAATGAAAATTTATCCCAAAAATGTAGAATTTAAAATTGTGATGGTTTGCGAAATACGGCCATTTAATTAATGTCAATCATTCGATTCATTTTAAATGATTCCATAAATACAAGCTCTTTTGCGGTGGTACCACATATAAAACACCTGGCTGTGTCAAGCGTAAAGATGTACAGGCAATTAAAGGTCAGTGGCTTAAGGTTATGGACCCCGCATGATAGGTTGCGTTTCACATTGCCGTGGATTATGCCATTAGAAGTCAAGAAATTTTGTTTGGCCATAGAACTGTAGTATTTGATCCGGCATATATGCAAGTGATATTTTCACAACTGACTTTCCATTGCATGATAATTTGTATAATACGAACGTTATGGCGTCCACGCCAGACACGGTTAAGAAAATCTACAAAATGGTAGCCGAAATGATAGCCAATTCAAATGGTGCTGTACATTGTATATTGACCAAAGACTTGAAGATGAGAAAGGTATGCGTTATATGGGTGCCGCGCTTGCTTTCAACAGAGCAAAAACAGCTTCGTGAAGATATTTCAGTAGAGCGCTATAACCATGGATAAGACATGCGTCCATCACTTCACATCTGAGACAAAAGAACAGTCAGTGGACTGAAGTGGGAGAATCGTGTCCAAAGAAGACGAAGTTAGTTTCATCTGCATGGCGTCTGTTTTTTGGAATGCAGATGGGATTATTTTTATTGATTATCTTTAGAAAGGAAAAACAATCAACAGCGATTATAGTGCTAATTTATTGCAGAGTTTAGGTAATGAAATTACGAAAAAAAACGCGTTTGGCGAAAAAAAAAATGTTGTTTCTTCAAGATCAGGGGGCAACGTTTTTAATCAACGGGACCATTTAAATTTTATAATTTTTTGACGGGTCGAACATAAAGTAATACTTTTCAATAATTTACAAAATATTATTCATAATAAACGTTAGAATAAAAAAGTAAGTAAAAAATTCATATACAACTTTTAATGCCAAAAAAAGCAAACAAGAGAAGAAGAGAAGAACGATTTGACTTGATATTAATGAGAAATTTCCCACTGTTTTCTGATACAAGTTGATCAACATCAGACGGATTTCTAATCGCGCATCACTCAGTCTTGATCGGTGATCATTTTTGATTAATTTCATGGTTGCAAATAATTGTTCGCCATCATACGTTCTTCCGTACAGAGACATCATTTGCTTTGCATTTCTCGTCAAAAGCGGAAATTTCTCAGGGTTCGGTTTTTATCCCCTCAACCGTCGTAAAACGCCGTCTTTTCATGGGTTTCTTTAATCTTGGGAACAGGAAAAAGTCGCAAGGCGCCAAATCTGGTGAATACGGTGGCTAAGGCATGATAACGGTGTTGTTTTTGCCCAAATAAAATCTCACACGCAAATATGGTTGAGGCATATCTCAGAATAGCCCTCATGTCAACGGCTTTAATAGAACTTGCTGCTCGACCTCTGATATTGTTTCCATAGCCTTCGGTGTCACGTAAATATGAAAATATAACTTTGCGTCTCCTATTAGTTTTTCTGGCTATTTGTTGAATAGAAAGTCCACACTCCTTGTAGGTTTTAATTTTGGATCTTTCCTCGACACTCAAGGATTTAGCTCGGCTCATTTTATTTAAAATCTATTGTTTTATATTTAATTATACACAATTGCTGTAATCCGATCTGATTTATGATGATCTGCAAAAGACTTTCACACTTAAACTGATTACCACGTGAGGGGTGCTATTCAAATGGACCAAAAAAGAAGAACACATTTTTCACTCATTTAAAATAAAAGACCGAATTAAAATAACGGGAGACTTCCATGACATAAAATTTTTTTTTGGGTGATGTATGGAAGTAGAAGAAACCGTGAAATGTACTTTTAATAAAGGGTGTCTCAACAAGAAAGCAAGATTTAAATGACTGATGCAGCAATTGAATTCTTTCTCTGGCTATATGACATGTGGCGCCGTCTTGTTGAAATCACATGCCCTCCACATTCATTTCTTCAACAGAACACCATTGACTGTTTGCGCTTGACATGCTTCATTTTCAAAAAAAAAGGTCCAATGATTCCTCCAGCCCAATATCCACACCATACAGTGACACGTTGAGGATGCATTTGCTTCTCGTGATTCACTCGAGGATTTTCCTCACCCCAAACGCGACAATTCTGCCTATTGACGAAGCCATCAAGATGGAAATGGGCCTCCTCACTGAAGATGATTTTATCGGCAAAATCAGCATTTTCATGTTGTCTCTCCAATACCCAATTAACGAACTCCCTTTGCTATCCATGGTCAGCTGGCTTCAGTTCCTGAGTCAATTGAACTTTGTATGCATGAAGATGCAAATCTTTCGTCAAAATTCGCTGCATAGTGGATTTGGAGACACCAAGTTGGTGAGTTCGGTGTCGAATTGAAATGGATGGAGTTCGAGCGACATCATCACGTACAGCTGCGACATTTTCGGTCGATCGACCTGGCCGAAGACGCGTTGTTGTCTTTACATCACTAACAGACCCAGTTTTGGCAAATTTATCCATTAATCTCTTCATAGTTGACTCTTTTAGAGCATTATTGTGACCCCAAATTGATCGCAATTTGCGAACTGTAGCCACAAAACTTTCACCATTTTGACAAAACATTTTCACAATGAGAATGCGTTGTTTATTCGTGTAGCGCTCCATTTTTACAAATCTCGTACCTTCTACCAGCAAACAATAACAATTGTTCAAATGTCAAACGATGACACTTCGAATGGCGCCAGATTTTGCGTTCTTGTTGGGACACCCTTTAGTAGTCACTATTGTTAAATGATTAGGGGGTGCTATTCAAGTGAGCGACAGTGTACTTTGATAATATTAAATTTGGCGACAATAAAATATAAAAATATTAATATAAAACATATAATATATAAAATAAAACATATCTCTATATATATAAAAATGACTTGATATGTTTGTTTGTGATCGCTAATCTCAAAAACTACTGCTCCGATTTGGACCAAATTTTATATGCATGCTCTATGGGCCGTGAGGA